>JAAGKR010001707.1:0-12500 GCA_011419295.1 Clarias macrocephalus
ACACACACTGACTACACACACTGCACACACACTGCACACACACTGCACACACACTGACTACACACACTGACTACACACACTGCACACACACTGCACACACACTGCACACACACTGACTACACACTGACTACACACACTGACTACACACACTGCACACACACTGCACACACACTGACTACACACTGACTACACACACTGACTACACACACTGCACACACACTGCACACACACTGACTACACACTGACTACACACACTGACTACACACACTGCACACACACTGCACACACACTGCACACACACTGACTACACACACTGACTACACACACTGCACACACACTGCACACACACTGCACACACACTGACTACACACTGACTACACACACTGACTACACACACTGCACACACACTGACTACACACACTGACTACACACTGACTACACACACTGACTACACACACTGCAGTGTCTCACTCATGTGCTCTCTTGGTGTAAACAAAAGGATGTAAACCTGAAACCTTGTCAGACATGTAAAATCAAGTTTTGATGAATCAGCATTAAACACACACACACACACACACACACACACACACACACACACACTAAATCCTAAGTTCCAGGCCGAGGCATGTGACTGGTGACTGCAGGCCACCGGAGGCAGATAGACCGGGGATGAATATCACACATGGGCAATAACGCGCAATAACACAAGCGGAACGATCAGACTCATGCAAAAGTTTGTGCCCGCTGTGTTTTTTAAATAAAACAGAACCAAGCATTCATGTCTGGAGGCAAATCGTTAACGTGAGACGTACAGTACAGTATGTGTAATATTTACTTCCCTTTCATGATAAAGAATTTAATGTACTGTTGCTATTTAAAAACATCACTTTGACATAAGGGTGCGCAAACTTTTTCTCGAATGAGTAACACCAGAGTGTGTTCAGGATTCAGGTTTGATCTTGATTGGCCAGGAGGTGTTGATTACTTCTCTTTACCAGCAGCTCAACACACTGTACACAGCGCAGCTTTACTGTACATCAGCACTCATTCTCCAGAATACTGAGAATTATGTCTCAAAAGCGCCGCCCAACTAAACCTGTTAAATAGTGTTTGTAAAGTGAAACACTAAAACCTCCGATATGTGTCCTACTCATTTACAATCTTAAGATAATCTACAATAAGAATTATATATATAATCGTTTATGATTTAAAATGTTTTTTCTGGGTTCTTGTTTAGACGTCTCAGAAGGTTCCGGAACCCTGATGTGTATGCGTGTGTAAAGGTTCCCGCGGCTGCATGGATGAAATCAGATCCGCCGTCTGTTTTGTTCAGGATCTCACTTCCTGTCTATCAGAGCGACACCAGCCAATCACAAGCATCCGTGAGCTCCTGGATGTGGAAGAGGGCGGATGCGGCTCTCCTCCTCCGGCCCGGTGACGCAGCACGAGCAGCGGTTTGATAAAATGTGACTGTCTGAGAGGAGGCGTCTGTTAGCCTTCATCCTCTCCAGGTGGTGATGTGAAATATTTCTAAAATCTCTCTGTTGTTGGGAGTCGAAGACCTGGGCCGAATAATCTGCACCGTAAAAAAGATAAATACTTAAAGTATAAATATGAATCGACCTTTATATTCATTTTAATTCATAAATCTGGTATCGGGTGTACCGTGTGTGTGTGTGTATGTGTGTGTGTGTGTATCCAGGAAATGCCAAAAGAAATGCGTTGATAAAACCAAAGTGAGTCAGAATGAGTGGAGGTTGTGGAGGATGTGACGTGTGTTTGTTTACATTTTGATCTGATACAGATGAAAGAGACCACACTCTCTCACTCACACACACACACACACACACACACACACACACACTGACCTGAGACCAGGATGTCGTTGCGGAGGGCGCACACTGCGTACTCAGATTTGGTGAACTCGGGAAGCTTGGCCAGGGACTTCCACTCTCCCGTGACGGGGTCGTAGCACTCGGTGTACGGCAGGTTGAAGCCTCCGACTCGCTCGCAGCCGCCCACCACCACGATGACCTCGGAGAACCCCGTGGACCTGCGGGACGACAAACCCCGCCTCGTCTGTGAACCGCACTAATCAGCAAGCGTTACTACACACGGCGTCCCCCTGTTTCTAATGCAAACAACAATAACCGCGTGTGAGACGCAGTGTGTGCGGAGAGCGCGAGACGAGATTACACAAACACAAACGCCAGACAAAACAAACACTCTGATCGCGTCTGACGCTGCGCAACACCACGCTGCGTAACACCGCCACGCTACACACGCGCACATCATCAGTGTCAGAGACGGTGTGTTATTAAAGCGCGGATCGAATAATATTATACTTTAGTGTCAATACTGAGGGGAAAAAATACAAAAGATGCATCAAGATGCACATTTCTTTCTTTAAGCAAGGTGAAGAGGATTTATTCTTAAAAACTGCCAGCTGTTTCCAAAATTGGAAATCATTTTTATAAGTGGAAATGAATTAAAAGACCTGTTTATTTTTATTTTTTTTTTATATTTATTTCTTTACTTTAACATTTGTAATGTATTATTCTTTATTCTTTTTTATATTTATATATTTTATGTAAATATTATATACTTATATATTACATAATAATACAATAATGATCTTTTTATGTACTTATTTTATTTCTTATTATTGTGTTATTATTGTTATTATTATTATTATTATTATGCTTCCACACATTTGTCCACAAATAATACATAAGTAATGTGAATATAAAAGCAGGTGGATGAAAACAATCATTATAATAATAGTTTATTACACCGAATTATAGATATTATAGATTTTACTTATACTGAAAAATAACATTATTTGAATAAAAAATAAATTCATATGTAAATGTCATATTTCATTTTTATATTTACTTCCATAAAGACTTTTTCTTTCCGGCTAACTGACTTGACATGTGACTACATGTGAAAAAATTACATTTATTACAATCACTTCTATGAATTATTTATGAAATAAATTCATTTGTATCACGTTTGACTTCTTGTTACAAACTTCAGACAAACGCAGGATTATTTTTCCTTCTTTGTTACTTTGTTGCTACGTTGTGAAGCTTCATAATCACAGGAGCCGTAGTGCAGATTTATGCGAAGAATTTTTTTTGTTCATTATTATTCAGTGACCTTTTACACACACACACACACACACACACACACTCAGAGTGAGCATCAGTGCCCCCTGCTGTAACTCATTAACAGAACCTGTTTGTTCGGTTGTTGGGTTTTTTTCTCTCTCCTCCGCTCTCGGGCCGGTCTAAGAATAGCAGGGAACAAAAAGGCAGGATTACGGCCGGGAGCGAGAGCCGAGGTCTCACAGCGAACTGTAGCAGAAAAACATTCTGTCCAAGTTTCCGCTTCGCTCCTCCTCCTTCCCCCAGAAACAGCTGAACGCTGGGAACTTGAGGAAGGACACGAGAGCAATGAGAAAAACACACACTGCCTCGTTCATGCTGTGAAACAGAAATGCAGATTATTTCCATTTATTCTTTCTTACATAAGCAAATAAGGAAGTGCTGGTCGGTGATCTGCCCGGAGACAGAGGGAGTGGAGCAGCCTGCTGCAAACTGACACCCTGCTGAACCCAAGCTTAACCCTTTCCCTCGAACTGAGCTCGTTATCAGCACATCGTCCTTCAGGAGAGCACAAACACGCTCCTGTCCTGAGTAGAGCTTCTGCTCCGCTGCGCTGCCTTTATCATGGCGGTTAAAGTGATTACAGATCTACAGGTCTACACCCCCACCTCCACAACCGTTCCTCAGAACTAAACAATGAACTCATGACACACACACACACACACACTGAAACACACAAACACAAACTCATTTTGTCTAATCACGTTCAGACCGGTTCCAAAGTTCAGCAGTGACGGAAAGAAAAAAAGCACAGCTGCTCAGAAAAACAACGAGCACATGTGCATGAAGACACAGACCCAAGCAGCATGTGCGTGTGTGTGTGTGTGTGTGTGTGTGTGTATGTGTGTGTGTGTTTATAAGTGTGCTGAGGTCACGCCGTCACCCTCAACACATCAACATGTTTCTATCGCTGTAACCCAAATCAGCATCATGTCCTGTTTACTCTGTTTACATTATGTATTAGTCTGGATTATAAAGTATCAGATCTGAACGGAATGTGATTCAGATCAGGATTGGACGAGTGTTAAATAAATATCGGTTCTGTCTCAGATCTGTTTTGGATTTTTGTAGCAACTGAATTAAAGTGGTGTTGTGTCAAAGTCAGATCAGAATTATTTCAGAATAAAATCTGTTTCAGATCAGTTTTTGAAATTCGCGTAATAAATCCCTGTCAAATCTGTTTCTAATCAGTGTTTCAGCTCGGTACTGGATTAGTATTGAATCTAAATGGGATTAGTAACAGGTATGAACCGTATTAAAGATCATTATTAAATCAGTATTCAGTTGAACTGTAGATAAAAAGTCAGTACAGTACTGGATGTGTTTTTGATCTGCATCTGATCTTTATTGGAGCAGTATTGAATCTGTATCTAATCTGTATTTCAGATGTCAACAGAAACATCTAAAAATCCAAACAAATCTAACAAAAGCTGAAATTTACATCAAATCTCAAGTATCACCATCATAAAAAAAATCTAATCTTTGATCCAGGATCTGCTTCCTCTTTAAAAACACATATATATCCTGAAACTGATCCTGGAATTCATCCAGAAACCACTTAGCGGAGCGCCGGAGGCCTGATGAGACCTATTATGTCTCCAGATGTTCTCTTCATGTTCGATCCTGTCTCTGATCCTCAGGAAAACACTACGAGCCATATTTCTTTCTTCTTCGCGCCTGACTGAAACACTGATTAAGTGAAAGCAGAAGAGCAAGAATAACAGACAAACCGGCGCGCGCCGTAGGGAAGAGCTGCCGAGGGGATAAAGGTTAAACTAACAGACCGGCTCGGTGTTATTGTACCACAGGAGGTACGACACAAAGCCAGAAACACAGCGTTTAGATCAGACAGCGGGGAGGAGGAGCACGACCGGGTCACGCTGATGAACCTCGGACAAAGAGACGCCGGAGATTAGACGTCTGGGGAGAAGCGGTCATTAGGCGGCTCTCACACGGCTTAATGAAGTGTGTTAGCATTCAGAAGTTTAACACACCCGCGGACGAACGTCTCGTCTCTGCGTGAAGCTAAAAACAGAAAGAGGACGAGACCTGAGGAGGTCAAGAAGATCCGGTTTGAAAAATCAAAACACAGTGCACGTGATGTAGTGCTTCGACTTGTTTCTCAAACACAAATGTCATGAAGGATTAGAAAGAAAAAACCCACAAAAAAACAAAAGAAAAAAAAAACAATTGCAAAAATCACATGATCTGCAGTTTTATAGGCACAAATGCTAATCTAATCTAAAACTATTTAAACACTAGCTAGCTTGCTAACAACCTCTGCTAATGGATGTAATTGCATTACAGTTTGGTTAGTTTCCATTAATCTGCCTAATAGATTTATTTACATAATGTTATAGTGCAGTTAGCTAACATGCTAGGTAGCGTTCTCAAAACGTTAACTATTATTTAGCTTTACGTTGACGACTCGTTCACGCAATATAATAACCCCATGTTAGCTTAACAGATGCAGTTTAGCTGGCTAGCTATCAATACAAATTGATAATACAGCATGTGCTAATACTTTAAAATCGTCAGGTTCTTTGTAGTACTTTGAATTGTAATTATAATTTAATTATTTAATTGTCAAGTGATCTCCAACCCTGCAACCTGCTTGCTTCTGTTCCGCTAGAAACAGGTCTCAGAACAGGTCTGGAGTGGAACCTGACTGGAAGCGATAGTTGAAGAACGCAGTACAAGTCTTACCTGCGTGGGCGTGTCCGAGGTGACATCATCTCATTGCCCAGGACGTGGTATCGCCGGGCCTCGTGAAGCAGCTGGTAGCACTCCGGGGCGTTCTGGATGAGCTGGTCGCCTTCGACAGTCTGCACAAAGTAGTTCGGGTGCAGCAGCGGCAGGCGGACGTGCGTCAGGAGGTCACGCAGGACCGCACGCCGGTGTTCGATGTCGTGGTAGACCCAGCGCATGACGGCCTCGAACACCATCTCTTCCTTTCCAATGACGACCTCGTCGCTGGAGATGTACTCCTCGAGCTCGTCGCGGCGCAGGTCCAGGAACTCCTCGTGCTGCGCAACGTCGGCGAAGCTCTGCAGGGCGTAGTTACGGCACCGGTTAGCGAGCTGCTTGAGCGAGTGGGCGTCGGCAAATCTCTGGATGCCCAGGCAGTTACACGGGTCCAGCTGGTCCTCGAGGAACTTGGCGCAGGCGTCACGGAGCGTCCCGATCTGGAACAAGCTGGACGTCTCAAATAGGAACTGCACGTTTTCAGTGGTGATGCGCGCCCGACCCGTGTACACGTACTGCAGGAAGGTGTCCATGGCGTCCGCACGGATGCCGTTGATCTCCACCAGCATGGCGCGGCTCTCGCGATGGTCGTTACAGAACATGGCACGGAAGTAGCTGCTGCAAGCGGACAGCACGGCACGGTGACACGGGAACTCCCGACCCTCCACGCTGATCACCACGTCGGTGAAGAGCCGGCCGTCACGGAACTCGTTGAACATCTGCAGGATGCTCTCAGCGTGACTCGGGCCTGAGGAGAAGTCAAAGACATCATGGCTGCTCAGAGTTTTTGTGTCCATCTCCAGGACCTTGCGCTTGACGACAGGAGACTCGTGGACACCCGAATCCTCCCGGTTTAGCCGTCTGCCCAGGATCAGCACCATGGCTGACAGGTTGGAGCAGCCTTTGGGTTCAGTGACAGGAGAACAGGAACAAGAACCGGGTCTGCTGAGGAGAGATAAGCAGAAGATAAAAATTTGATTCCCATCCATCAGATACAATTTAAAACCTGCTAATTGCAAAAAACAAACCAAGAAACAGACAAACAAACATATTTTGTTCTGATTAAAAGCTTTCAACTAAACAAAGATAAAGCAAACTCGACAGGTCAGGCGGAGATGAAAAACACACAGAAATGTTTCAAAGATTCTACAGTTTTGTATTATTACATAAATAAATAATTATTAATATGATAAAGATATAGATATGGCAACCATTTATAGACCGATGATGTAGGATTAACAAACAATTAAGAAACACTACACTTTACTTAACTGAGTTGCTTTTATTATATCACTTAGCGATTGTATACGTTTGCATTTGAGAGGTAAAATCTTGCAGCGTACTGTCTGGTAGGAGCAAAATCATAGGAATTTATTTAATAGAATTATAACAAAATTTGAAAAAAAAAAACATAAATACAGAATTGGGACTGATATAAAATCGTGATCCTTACAGAAACACAATTAAATGGGATGGACACCTGGGTATGGTGATAATATCATATCGGCTGATCCCTGGTGATTCCTGTCCCTACAGAGTGCAGGTTATTGCCATAAACAGTAAACAGGTCATTGTCATATTTGTTGTATCTGCAATAATAGGCACATTGTGAAAAACCTGGCAACCCATTGTTGTCCTACAAGTTTAATACCACAACAGCACACACCTGTCCGGGTGTAGTGTTTCGACCAGTGTTTAATAAGCTCCAGTGCGGTTTGGGACACAGCCACGGGAACGCACTGAAAAACCGCCTCAGGTGTTTCTGCCGGAAGCCTCAGGTGAGCTCTCACCTGGAGAAAAACCTCTTCCACGTGGCCCTGTTTTACCTGCTGCCTCCTAGTGTTTATTCACACGTCATAACACTTTCTAAACAAGTAACCGCACGCACAAGTAACAACAAGTAACAAACACACACGTGTGAAACAGAACCTTAGAAAAGATGGTTTTCCTCTTAAACAACCAACGAGCCCCCGATGGAACTGTGTGTGTGTGTGTCTCCTATCAAGTAATTGCGCTGGTGAGGCAGACGCTCGATGATAAAGCGTTAGGATTATTATAATCATATCACAGTAGTGTTCTGGAAGAGGAAAAGATTACAGAGGAAAAAATCTATTCTATAGTCGACATCTTGTGCCAATTTATTGTATTTTATTTTGTCTTGCTATTGGTTTACCTGCTTGTTTCATTTGACTGTTTTGTTCTGAAATATACTTTATATATATATACTTCATAAACAAATCTTCCTTCATCTCCTTTATGATGAAGCTGAAATCCTATTGGTGGACAGAAGCTCAGTGAGAAACACAGCTTACAGAAGTGTGAGACCCTGGAGTGTGTGAAATAAATAATAAAGCCTGTGGTGTACTGTACAAGTCTCTCTCCCTCACACACACACACACACACACACACACACACTTCCTGACCATGGAATGTGTCGTCAGAAGAAATGTAAACACGCAGCTCTGAGGGACAGATGAGACATGTCCCGGTTTCATCATCAACAGATCTTCATCAAAATGCGACAAATACATCATGTTTGTTTGTTTGTTTGTTTGTTTGTTTAAATAATAATAATATATATATATCGACATTTAAACACAACATCATGAATATGTAAAAGCCTTTCTGACGCCTGCAGATAAACACAGTGGAGTGTGTGTGATGTACAGTAGACGTAAATGGATCTAAAATAAAGTCGGATAAAATAAAATCACTAAACTGCGCGAGCTGCGTCTCCGGGACATGAGCGGAACTTACCGTCAACAAGACCAGCTGAGCTTTTGATCTGATTCTCTCTGAAGACTGTTTGTGTTTAAAATTATAATAATAATAAATTATAATAATAAATAATAATAATAATAATAATAAAGTAAAGCCCGACTTTTACAGCCGTCGCTTCCTCGCGCTGTGTCTCTGTCCTCGCGCTGGGTCTCTGTCCTCTCTCACTCCGCTTCACTGCGCATTTCTCTCCCTCTCGCGCGCGCGCGCGCGCGTTCAGCCGGTAGCGCAGGGGGTTGTGGGAGATGCAGTCCGAACGCTGGTAAAGCTCTTTGAAGTAAAAGTGGCTTTGAACTACAGTCAAGCCCCGCCCCATACGCTGCGTCAGAATGCCACATGGCAGCTGGTGTTTACAAACAGCTCGAGGACGCGGAGCTGGAAATGTGGCTCCAAATCAATAAACAAAAAGTATTTATTAAAGATCAACTTTTATTCATCTGCACTTTAAACAGAGCTGCTCTCAGGGTTCTCTGGAACTCAAAGCACATCTCAACCTTCTGTAGTCTCATATTCAGCCTCAATCAGTGATATTTGCTCCTATTCATTTTATGCTCTTTATATGTTCTTTATATATTTTATATATAATATAATCTTTTATCAGTCATTAATGTTAGTAATGTCTGTTGTACTACGGCCGTGTTGTTCTTCTTCTTTATGACACTATACAGTGGGGCAAATGAATATTACAGGTCTCTCCTTTCTTTGTAAGTGAGAAAACCTGAAAACTCAGCAGTGTATCAAATACTTATTTGCCCCACTGTACATGACTGATGATCGTTAATTGCTACTACATCTTTATTGTCTTTTATCTTACTATTCTTTCTACTGGATGTTGGAAATTTCCATCTATCTATCTATCTATCTATCTATCTATCTATCTATCTATCTATCTATTTTTGAATTGTTCTTTACTTTATAAAGAGGAACACTCCAAATAAAAGAACCCATTTAAACTGATTCCATTCAACGGTCTATGGAGTCCCAACTAGGGACCGTGAAGGTCAATGGTGACCAGGTGTATTTATTCCCATTTTATGATCATGGTAGGACCTCCAGTCAACATTCACACACAAAAGTCAATCTGGGGAACGCCAATTAGCCTAATCTGCATGTCTTTGGACTGTAGGAGGAAACTGGAGAACCCAGAGGAAACCCACCATGTAATAAGAGAACATGCAAACTCCACACACAGACCCCAAAGAGGAAATCGAACTCAAAACCTCAGATGTGCGAGACCACTACATCGCCATGCTGCCTTAAGATGATTCACTGAAGCTTTTTAAGAGTGTTCACTATCTGAAGAGTTTGTTCTGCACTTTTGTTTAAGCTTATAATCCTGTCTTTCTGTTGCAGCACCTTTCTGAGATTAAGAACAAACCTAAAAAAAAAAACCTTAATGATGCTTCATGAACCCTGTTTAACCTCTGTGGACTATTAAAAGAGCTTCATCATTTCATCACTACGTCTTAAAAGTGGTACAACCAATGAAAAACCCTCCTCTGATAGTGTACACTCTTAAAAAGCTTCAGTGGATCAACATGTGGCTCTTAAGGCACTACAGCAAACAGTTGTTCCCCTTTATAAAGGTAAGAACACTTTAAAGAACCCTTGAGAACCCTGAGAAACACAACTGTGCTATCAAAGAAAAAGGTTCTCCATGAGTTCTGAGCTTAGTTTAATTTGTAATCCAATTTAAATGGAAAACATTCTGTTATAGCAACTCCCAGATTTAGAAGAACATGGCAAAGAACCCATAAGAAGCCTTCATGAAACCTGACTTAAGCATGTGCACTTTTAGAAGATGCTGCTTTACAGGTTCTTTGGATTATTAGATTCATAAAGAGGTTCTGTTTACAGGAATCTTCAAAAGGGAAATCAGGTCTTAAGATTCTTAATGGAATCTTTTAAAGTGTTCAGAATTTAAAAAAACGGTTCTTCATGGGTTCTTCTCTGGATTGCTCTTTCAAAGAGGAGAAGGTGCAATTAGAAAACCTTAAAGAATCTTGGAATGATCCAAAGAACCTGTGACGAACCCTGTGTATGTGGTTATTTCTGGGTTCTTGAATCATTATTTGCTTTATCAATGGGTTCTGTGGCCAATTCAGATACGTTCTAAATATAAAGACTGTGTTGCAGTGTGCTACAAACCACGTTGAAGGGGCTTCATGGATGATTTTAAAGAGTATTTAAGGTTCTGCACAGGGAGCATGGTGTTGTATAACAAATCAGTGTACAATTGTTCATGTTTTGAGGCTATTTTAAGGTTCTTCATGGGTTCTTTGGATCATTCTTGCCTGAGAGTTATCCAGAATGAAGAACACTTTAAGGTTGTGTAATTAAATCTTTTTTTTTGGACCATGTAAGAAATCCTAGCTGCATTCAAGTGTTCTAGCTTTTTTAAAGATAAAAACCTGTCTGTCTGGTTTTGTGTCCTTAGAGGATGTCGTTTATTCTAAAGAAATGTCAGAAGTGTCTAAAGTTTAATCTTAAACCTGCCTTCAGAAATGCTGCTGCCGCCGTTGTTGTAGTTCCTGGACGAATAAAGGCTTTGATGTGGTTAGGGTTAATGTTTAAGACTCTGAGGAGCTCTCGCTTGAGGACAGGTTTTTCTCTTCGGTGAAAATTCACAGGAGTGTGTTCCAGGAAGTTGAGAGAGAAAAACATGTCTCTCTTTCTTTCCTGTCATCTCAAGGCCTGAGGGCAACATGCTGAAATCCTCCAGGAAGTTCTAGAAGAACTCTGAGAAAGTGGAAAATAATAATAATAATAATAATAATAATAATAATAATAATAATAATAATAATGTAATAAAGATGGTTTCTTTAGTATCTTCTTGTACCCTCTTCTTCTTCTCCTCTTTGGTGCTGTGCTGTTGTAGTGATTTATTCCCAGAGTTAATGAGTGTGAGTCGTATTGTTCTGGGCTCGGCATCAGCACAGATTTCTCCAGATTTCCTTTCACTCTGCTCCTCGTAAAGGTTCGTCTTCACAGAGGTGTCCCGACTAAACCCTGCGATGCGTCTTCACCTGGGAGACAATCTGATCCAATCTGTTCCTGTTTTATTCAGTGACAGTTTCACTCTATTTCAATAGTAAATAATTCTTATCCCAGATTTTACATCTACACAATGGATCAACGGCGCCCTCTAGTGGTGGGGAAAAAGGCGAGGCCCTATTCCTACGACTACACGTTTGTTAATCAGAAATAGGGGTGTTTTCTGTCAATCAACGGCCCTTCACGCGCCTTTCATAGCGATGACGATGATGTAATAGCCATGACGTCATCGTGCCAATGTCATAGTGCTTGGGCCTTAATAATAAAACCCAGAGGTGAACCAGAGTGATGAACTCAGCGTTAATCTACAGCATTGTACTCTATATTTTCTGTTTGTTTTTTTATGTAAATAAATTCATAAATAAATATTTTGTCGAATATGCAAATAATAATTACTCTGCTTTTAAACCTCTTTTTATTGTTAAAATAAAAAGAGGTTTAAAAACTATGGAGTAAAAAGTGAAAACAGCATTTTTCTCCCATAGCGTACACTCTCACTCACTCATCGTCTACACCACTTTATCCCGTATTCAGTCCCAGGAGACTCAGGCAGGGATCACACTGGACGGGGTGCCGATCCATCACAGGGCACACAAATACACACACGTTTACACACTGTGGACAATTTGGGAATGCTAATTAGATGACATGCATGTCTTTGGACTGTGGGAGGAAACCGGAGGACCCGGAGAAAACCCGCCAAGCACGGGCAGAACATGCAAACTCCATGCACACAGAGACGGGAATTGAACC
>JAAGKR010001707.1:17500-32500 GCA_011419295.1 Clarias macrocephalus
GGATCTACCAAAATCAGCAGGTCAGACAGGTTTTTTCTTCTTTTTTTTTGTTGAATCAGCCAAGTAAAGTTGCACTCAGTGAATCTGCTGCAACACAACATTAAATTTAACAACTAACATAAAGAGTAAGAAATCTGCAACGAGCCGAGTGTGAGCCGAGCCGCTGCGTGAAGGTGGAACGCCGAGAAGAGAGAACGACAGCTAAAGATGCTGAAAACAAAAAGACCCAGTAGATGCTTTTCTGCTCGGCACGGACGTACAGAGTGGTGAGTCTGAGTTACTGTCGGCTTCGCGTCTCTCCTCTGATATCTCTCGCCAACAAGAGTGTTTCTCTCTGGATCGTGTTTTAGGGAATTTTTGCCCCAGTTTGCATCACAGCCACAGAGTTTGTCGTAGCTACAGTAGTTCAGGGACGATTACACAATTTGTAATGAACATTTTGTGGTTAAATTACTACAGTTTGTGTGTCAGAGTCCCAGCAAGAGATGAGCCGTTGGTGACACCCTCAGAACAACATTCGTACCATCTCTGTGAGGTCGCTAAAGGGGCCGAGATCACATGTTTCTCCATGTTGTGACATTTAGTGTGAATCTGTTGATCTTGTGATCTGCTTCTTTTTCTACACATGCAACCTGATTGGCTGATTACAGAGATGAATCACATAAACCCATCGAAATCATGACACGGACCTGTGCAATTATTTAATCACAAAATAGCTGCAGTTTATTACAGGTCATACAGTAGACGCAGAAGTCAGGAATCTATGTAGAGTTTGTTCATAATTTAAGTATTTGTTTAGTTTTTGAGCACTTTTGAGATAAACATCCTCCTAATGAGATCGTCTGTGCCGTCATTTGCTGTTAGCCTGGATAAATGTTTTCAAATACAATATGGTGCATTTAATAGTTAAATATCACAATTTAAAATCGCAGTCGCAATATGTGTCAAAATATCGCAATGTGTAGCTGAGAGATAATTACACGAAGATCAGGTGTCTGGATCAGAGCTAACCTGGACCACGGGTGTGCGTTTATTCTGTCTTTTAGTTGTTAATATGTATACAGTTAGTCATAAAATCAGCTTTAAGTTTCACCAGCATATTTACATATAAAGTTTGAATATATACATATGTGTTTAAATTGTGGTGTGTGTGTTAGAGAGATAATCAGTAACAGGATCATATCTGCACTTCCTATCGTTGCACAACTTGGTGTTGCCTGGCCACAGACCCTGTTTCCTGTAGTGTAATTAGTCTCTCGGGCCGGTGCAGGGCTGCAGAATGTCGCCTCGCATGTGTGTGTGTGTGTGTGTGTGTGTGTGTGTGTGTGTGTGTGTGTGTGTGTGTGTGTACTAAAAGAAAATAAGATGGGTGTGAATTAAACGTGTAAATCCATGGCAGTGTGTTGGAGCAGACGCTGGACTGTGTGCACAGTGGCATATGATGATGATGATGATGTCATTGACAACATCAGAGCGCTCGGATGACATCACTGCTCTCCCGTCTGCCAGGCGACGCTTTCTCTCTGTGTACACTTGAGTCAGGCGTGTTTTTCTCCGGCTCCCATGGCTCAGGCGGTTCCTCAGAAAACCCTGCGCTGTGTAGCAGAACCATCTCAGGTCACGTGACCAGCGTCAAAGCTGGTCTGTTACTCATGCACACTGACACACGCCCTTTCATTCTGTCTATCTCTCTCGCCCTCTCTGTCTCTCTCTCTCTCTCTCTCACACACACACATACACACACACACATACACACACACACACACATATGCACAGTCTGGCTATTGTTTCGTTCCTCAATGAGATGCAGACGGAGACGTCAGCTTTCAGGCTGCAGAAGTTTGCTACAGTTTGTCACTGCGTATGTTTTCTCATCAACGTCATCACTGCGCTTCTAGTAGTTTTGGAATAAAATTTTCAAATGAGCAAATAAAATCAACAGAGATCTAAGTCTAAATAAACATGCATGGAATTGTTTTACTGGTTTAATAACAAACGCAAAATGTTGTAGGCGCGGCGCGAAAAGATAAGGGCCAATTCACAGCGTGAGCAGAAGCTTGGTGTAGAGTGTGAGTCTGATCTCAATGTGCAGTGTCAGTCTGATCTTATTGTGTAGTGTGAGTTTCATCTTTATGTGGAGCCCGGGTCTGATCTTAGTGTGGATTGTGAGTCTGATCCCAGTGTAGAGTGTCGGTCTGATCCCAGTGTAGAGTGTCGGTCTGATCCCAGTGTAGAGTGTCGAGTCTGATCCCAGTGTAGAGCGAGTCTGATCCCAGTGTAGAGTGTCGGTCTGATCCCAGTGTAGAGTGTCGGTCTGATCCCAGTGTAGAGTGTCGGTCTGATCCCAGTGTAGAGTGTGAGTCTGATCCCAGTGTAGAGTGTGAGTCTGATCCCAGTGTAGAGTGTGAGTCTGATCTCAGTGTAGAGTGTGAGTCTAATCTGGGCGGTGACCTGGTGAATCTCCATCACTCCATCATGACTCAGTGTTTCTGTCGCTGCTCTCGTTAGCAGGCCTGATGTTTTATGTATATACTTATATAATATATTTATATTCATAAGTTATTTATTGAATAACCGTGTATGTGCGCATGCATCTGTGTGTGTGTGTGATAGATACAGCCGTGTGTGTATGTGAGAAACATTTGTGTGTGTGTGTGTGTGTGTGTGTGTGTGTGTGTGTGTGTGTGTGTGAGAGAGAGAGAGAGAGAGAGAGAGAGATACAGCAGTGTGTGTATGAGCCGAACACTCCCCTGTGCTACAGCGGTTAATTCATTAATCATGGCGGTGGTTATTTATAGCGGTACAGAGATGCAGCAACGAGGACAAAAACACATCTGATCTACACAAATACGCACAAGAGCCTCGTGTCTGATCTCACACCTGATTAATACGTTTCCTCTGTGAGAGATCCAGGGCGTGTTCTTATACTGCAATAGAAAATGACAAACATAATGTACAAATCGTGAATGTTTCAAACTGACTTGTTCCTTTCCTCACACACACACACCTGAGATCTGAGTTACATTATTGGAGAAAATTTTGTTCGTTTCATCTGGAACCCCTGGATTGAGTCAGAGCCTGATCAGTGAATCAAATACCCTGATCAGTGAATCAAATACCCTGATCAGTGAATCAAATACCCTGATCAGTGAATCAAATACCCTGATCAGTGAATCAAATACCCTGATCAGTGAATCAAATATATGATCAGTGAATCAAATATATGATCAGTGAATCAAATATATGATCAGTGAATCAAATACCCTGATCAGTGAATCAAATATATGATCAGTGAATCAAATATATGATCAGTGAATCAAATATATGATCAGTGAATCAAATATATGATCAGTGAATCAAATATATGATCAGTGAATCAAATATATGATCAGTGAATCAAATATATGATCAGTGAATCAAATATATGATCAGTGAATCACAAGTCCTGCTTAATGAGTCAAAGCCCCGGGCAGTGAGTGGAACTTACGGTCAGTGAGTCAGTATCATGCGGCTGATTTAAGTCAGATTTAAGAGGAATTCCAGTTTGTGTGTGTGTGTGTGTGTGTGTGTGTGTGTGTGTGTGTGTGTGTGTGTGTTTGGAAGTTGGCTGCTTATAAGCTGATCACCTAAAGATAGTGGAACGTTCAGCAAACAGAAAGAAATGTGGACGCTCCATCATGATTCTGTTAGACGGAGAGACACACAGAGAAAAAGAGAGAGAGACACACACACAGAGTCACTCAAAGAGGGACAGAGTCCTTGGAGTCTCCAAGCAATTTTATAGCAAACTCTATATTGTCCTGTGGGCGGAGCTATGAACGCTTCAGCTCACTGATTGGTCCAGCGTTAAGATAGCGACTGTCTCACTGACCGAGTCTCTCATTTCTCGTCAGTGTGTTTCTGCAGGATGTGAAAGGACAGGTGTGGGGTGTCTCAACCCTCCGCTTTCTCTTCTCTGAAGAGTGAGGATCAGCCCACAGTCTCTAATCTTTTTTTCGTTTCTTTCTGCCAGGCTTCACTAGGAGGGAGAAAAGGTCAGACAGTGTGTGAGACAGCTGGAGAGAAAAAGAGAGACTGAGAGACAGCCACATGTGGATGAGAGAGGGAGGATGGAAAAATACAGAGTCAGAGGAGGGAGGAAGAGGAGAGAAGATGAACCATGGAAAAAGATGGAGAGAGAGAGAGAGAGAGAGAGAGAGAGAGGTGGTGGTGGTGGAGAAGTCTAGGGAGAGCAGTAGAGCACCGAGGTGGCTGTTTACCCCAAAACTCCACACTGCACTGTGTTTATTACCTTATTTGGGATTTTTAGACTTTTTAAAAAAACTTTTTACAACAAAAAATCACATCGTTACACAATTTATAATGTGGTGTTTATAAAACATTCAAATAATCATTTCTACCTACGATAAAAAAACACCTCGGTGAAAAAAACACAAGAAGTTAAAAAAATGCAGCTTTATGTGTGTGTGTGTGTGTGTGTGTGTGTGTGTGTGTGTGTGTGTGTGGTGTTGGAGTGAGTAGTCTGGGTTTGTTATGACTGCAGGCTTTTTAAAGTTTAAATCTGTATCTTCTGTGCACATGCACACACACACACACACACACACACACACACACACACAAAGCAGAACATTCAGGAGGAAGTAGATCATCTCTGTGTGAAGGATCGTTTCTGTTTATTTAAAAAATGTCTCTGAGTAAATTTAGCATCTAAGGCGTCATTAATTTCATAATGAAACATTAAAATTCTAACGTAATTTTGATTAAAAAATGTCTTTGGGCATTTGCGCACTGTGGAGAGTGTGTGGGGCCCCTGTGACATCCTGTGTCATGAACAGGAAGGTTTGGGGGATTCACACACCCACTGTAGCTACTGTACGTACTGCATGGTACACACATTAATATTCATTACACACACATTAATATTCATTACACACACATTAATATTCATCACACACACATTAATATTCATCAGACACTCACTGACGCATTATACACTCATAAGTATTCACTGTGCACTTGTTTGTATTTATTACAGCTTATTCAGTTATAAATTCAGAGAATATGCATTCAGTTGTATTATACTGTTGCTAATTATTATTATTATAGAACAGAACATAATTTTGTGTATCATATTTAATTAATATTCATCATATACTATTGATATTCCTTATTATATGTTTATCATATGCTCAATACAATTAGTTTTTTTTTACTATACACACATTCATATTCAATTTAAACACACGATTATTTATTAAACACACATCAATTGTTGGTCCTGGCTTAAAAATACTCATTTTGTATCAGAATGTTAAAGTTAGACTTTTATACTGTATATTTATTTATTTATTTATTTTTAAATCAGAAAACTCGGTCATGAGGATGTGTAACTGTTTTGGATGCAGAATCTTTTCTTAGACAATCATGACCCATCTGAGAAACCATTCATTTCCCACTCTGATAAACGTGTGTGTGTGTTTGTGTATGTGTGTGTGTGTGTGTGTGTGTGTGATACGATGGTCTCAGATAGGCTTGGCTCATGACTCACCGCCATAAAAACGTGATGCTCATCACTTCCGTCACACATTATACCCTGGTAACCATGGTAACCCCACTGACCGACCCCTCACACACACACACACACACAAACACACATTCTAATCCGCCCCCCCCCCTTCCGACCTTTTACAAATGTGCTGACTCCCAGAATGCAATGCAGCTGCTTTGTTACACCACATTTTTTATTCAGTGAGATTGTTTAACACTCTGTGTGTGTGTGTGTGTGTGTGTGTGTGGGTGGATGAGTTACATTTGTACTAATGCATGCAGCTAATTTTTTAGCACACTAACACACACACACACACACACACACACACACACACACACACATTCTTTTAACCTGTGGTGTTTAAACAGAACGAGAGTGTGAGCGGACCTTTACACCTCACCAGCAGCTCTAAACTTCCTTCCTGGAAACTCCTGACGTCACCGAGTGTTACCCCTACAGAGGGCAGACACGCGCACACACAACCATCACATCGAGTGTTTACTGACTGAAGTGGAGTAACAAAGCTTTAGATCATGATTCATCTAATAGATAATGATTGATGTGGGGAAAAGTAAACATGTTGGTTAGGGCACTCCGCTTTTTAATTCATTAAAATATTAGTGTACAAATCATGCAACATTTTAAAAAATATTAACAAAAAAGGCATTAATGTGCTAAAACTGATTGTAGGCCACATTTAAGCGTTCTGGAAGCTTCCTAATCACTCGGTATCTGACACGTCAAGCTGGCTCTGTAAGCTCACTGTAGTGTGTGTAGTGTGTGTACAGTGTGTGTACAGTGTGTGTGCAGTGTGTGTGCAGTGTGTGTGCAGTGTGTGTGCAGTGTGTGTGCAGTGTGTGTGCAGTGTGTGTACAGTGTGTGTAGTGTGTGTACAGTGTGTGTGCAGTGTGCGTAGTGAGTGTGTACAGTGTGTGTGCAGTGTGTGTGCAGTGTGTGTAGTGAGTGTGCGTGCAGTGTGTGTACAGTGTGTGTACAGTGAGTGAGTGTGCAGAGTGTGTGTACAGTATGTGTACAGTGTGTGTACAGTGAGTGTGTGTACAGTGAGTGTGTGTGCAGTGAGTGTACAGTGTGTATACAGTGTGTGTACAGTGAGTGTGCAGTGTGTGTGCAGTGTGTGAGTGTGCAGAGTATGTGTACAGTGTGTGTACAGTGTGTGTGCAGTGTGTGTAGTGAGTGTGTGTGCAGTGAGTGTACAGTGTGTGTACAGTATGTGTACAGTGTGTGTACAGTATGTGTACAGTGTGTGTACAGTGAGTGAGTGTGCAGAGTGTGTGTACAGTATGTGTACAGTGTGTGTACAGTGAGTGTGTGTGCAGTGAGTGTACAGTGTGTGAGTGTGTGTACAGTGAGTGTACAGTGAGTGTGCAGTGTGTGTGCAGTGTGTGTACAGTATGTGTGTACAGTGTGTGTGCAGTGTGTGTACAGTGAGTGTGTGTACAGTGAGTGAGTGTGCAGTGAGTGTGCAGTGTGTGTGCAGTGAGTGTACAGTGAGTGTGTGTGCAGTGTGTACAGTGAGTGTGTGTACAGTGAGTGAGTGTGCAGTGTGTGTGCAGTGTGTGTACAGTGAGTGTGTGTGCAGTGTGTGTGCAGTGTGTGTACAGTGTGTGTGCAGTGTGTGTAGTGAGTAGGGATGGAGGTCACCAGTCACCACCTTAAAATTCTATTAAAAAGTCTCACAATTTTATAAATCTGAGTCAGTACTATAAGCTTGTTGTTACAATTTTAAACGTTTAAAAAATGTAGTAAGTAATTAAATGCAGTCTGTCCTAATACCATTAGTTTTCTTACTTAAAACCCAGTGCAGCGTTTAAACACTACGAACTTCAAACACAATAGAGTTTAACATTTAACTTCTAATTAAATGTAACACAAAGCCACATTGTTACTGAGCGGCGCGTGTCTCTGTCATCCACCATCATTATTATTTCTAAACAAACGTAGTAAATGATTGACTTCTAACACAGGATGTGCGCCACCTGTAGGATTCTAAAGAAACAGCGACATTTTCACCCCTTAAACTCAACTCGGCGGTGAGTGCGCGGTGGAGCGGCTGCGAGCGGCTTCTAACACACGCAATTTTCGGCTAATTAGCGCTGGCGGTGTTGTGAGACTGGTGTGTGTGTGAGTGTGTGTGTGTGTGTGTGTGTGTGTGTGTGTGTGATGAGTGTGTTTGAGACGAATTCGCTCACAGAGTTTTGAGAAAAAGAGCAGATGGGAGGAGTTTAACGGATGTGAGTTTTGACGATGTAACACTATAAATGTGTGTGTTGCGTCACTCTGGAGTACAGAACGGTTTATATCTGAGGCTGATCAGCTGATCACCGGCCACGCCCACTCACACTGAACACCAGACGATTCTCATCACTGAGCGATCGCCCGGCTCGTCTCCGTTATAAACGTAAATGTAGTTTAAAATAAAGTCGATGTTGGAGTCGGAGTGAGACGTGAATCAGCACACTAAAGAATCGCCGCTCACACCTGATTGGGTATTTGTTCCGTCTCTAGTAGCGAGTGTGTGTTGTTAATGTTGAGGATTCAGCCTCACTGCTTAAACACACTTTGATGGTGATGACGCTTTAACTCTAACTCAGGGCTCTGCAACTTTCTTTTTTTCCCAGAGAGCCACATTTACTTTTCTACAGTAAGCCAAGGGGAGGCGTGTTGGTTACATGACACACATCTTAATTCTGTGTTAAAGCGTATTAACACAGAAATGATGAACCGCACTGCATTAGGTCAGATACACACTCTTGTAACCGACACAGCGTCATTTCCCCTGCAGTACAGACGGCACCGTGCACACAAGCTTCAGCACGTCGTATCATCTCATTTACATATATTTCCATCTCATTTACATATTACTGTTTAGATATGTTATATTTGTTATGTTTTTTTCATGTCCTACCAGCTTTAAGACATTTAACACTAATACACGCCTGCACTGGTTACTGGAGTGGCACACATCACAAAACACACAGTGCCGGTATCGTACCATGGAGCTTGAGTCACGGATCAGGTGTAATATCGTAAAATAAAACTGTTGAATTAAAGTACAAGTTGACGCATGATAGGGTGTTTGTTTTGTTTGTTTGTTTTTGTGTTTATAATGCTAAGACTGATCTTTCTGTGAACTCTGTGTGGAGCAGCGGTTGCTCAGGGAGTTCAGGCTCTGGGTTACTGATCAGAAGGTTGCCAGTTCAAATCAAGCTGTCACAGTTGGGCCCTTGAGCAATGATCCTCAACCCTGTCGACTCCAGGGGGCGCCACGCCACGGCTCCGACCCCGGCTTCCTAACTGTGATATGCAAAGAAAAGACTTGTAATGTTTATGTGACAGATAAAAGCTTCTTCCTTTAATGAGTGAAAAAAGATCAGCGCTTTATGTCGCACCTCATTTATTCATATGTTGCTTCCAAAGCTGCAGACGTTCTTGTATTTTTAATGCAGCATTGAGGAATAGTTCTTTCTATCGTGATGTTTTTAGCTTAGACATGAAGCTGCATTACTGTATTTCATACTACAGCAGTACCTCGGCACACGAACGCCCCAACCCAGGGACTTTTGCCGTAAGAACTGGTGCATAGGTGCGTTTTCAGCATACCAGCGACCGAAACCTACGCTGCACGTGTGCGTTAGTCACGCGTACGCCTGGGAGCCGTTCAAAAAACGTGTTTGCATCAGTGCAAGGCCAAGCGAAATGAGTTACAATTTTTTGTGGGTTTGTTGCAAGAAGCAAGGATGGTACAAGAAAGAGAGCCGCGTTCAGAGGAATCATAAATTAAGGTTAAATGAGGTTTAATGTCTATTTATTTCATATTTTACTTCAAGAATTTTTTTTTCATAAATGTTTGGTTGTTTTTATATGCAGAAATAGGATTATAGTGTTGGAAATTGATAATATTGGTGATATTTTTGGGCGGCTGGAACGGATTATCTGCATTTACATTATTTTCTATGGGACAAAGCGCTTCACAATACGACATCTCACCTTAAGAACTCGCCTCCGGAGCGGATTAAACTCACATGTCGAGGTAGCGCTGTATTATCTTTATAATTAACACAGTGATGTTGGTGTGTGTGCTGAACCCTGGGAGACACCGGCTGATACAGTCAGCTGTTCTCTGAGGACTGCAGTCGCTCGGTAGTTCAGGACTGGAGTCTCCTACAGTCTACCTGATCCTCCAATAACCAAGTGGACTCCATATGAACTTAAACACGTCTCTTGTTATACTGAACTTCCAGCCTCCTAACACACAGTGCATATCAATCGCTGCTTTCCGTTATCACCCAGATGAGGATGGGTTCCAACAGATAACAGATAACTTGTTAAATAAACGTTTAAAGCTAACATTTTCAACAAAGATCTTTTGGTTGTCATGGTAACATGGTGTCATATTCTGACAGATTTTATTTTTCCAGAAGCCCCTTCAATAAAGGGGAAATCACTCTCAGCATCATGGCTTGTGTGTGTGCGTGCTCGTGTGTGTGTGTGTGTGTGTGCGTGTGTGTGTGTGTTTGTGTGTGCGTGTGTGTCACTGGTGCAGTATGACTGGATCACCTACAGTTATTTCCACAGATACGGGTTTAGTTTGCAGCAGAACCCTTAATTAGCAGCTGCAATCTTTTTAACCACAAGAGCACTGTGTGAGTGTGTGTGTGTGAGTGTGTGTGTGTGTGAGTGTGTGTGTGTGTGTGTGAGGGTGTGTGTGTGTGAGTGTCTCATGGCTTGCTCGACTTGCTCCTGCTGCTAATTTGGTTTACTGTAATTTGTCTGTGAGGGGCGGTGTTGCTGTGACACTGCTGTGTTTGAGGTTAGCTGGTTAATTAGTCTCAGGAAAGGCATAACGAAGGGGGCGGGGCTTAACGCTGCGCTCTCACGGGCGCTCCGACTGCCTTCTGACGGCGCTCACTCTGATCCCCTGATAATCCTGCAGATTAGATTAATTAAACCCCGCCCCTAAAACTCTGAATTAATTACAGCGGGGCTGAAACGCTTGACACAGCGCTTTACGTCTTAGACACAACCCTCTGATCTCATTCTGTTCTAACCGGAATATTTCCAGCATGAAGTCAGATCTAATCCTGCGTGTAATACATCGTATAAACGTCTATAATAACGTACGTCTGTAGCCGTGCGGCGAGTCTCCGCCCATAATCAGATTACAGACGATGACAGTTAGATTACAGACGACGCGTCATGACCGAGACCTGTTATAACGCGTCATTACTGAAACCCCATGTCATACACATGTTATAACCAAAACTCTCTCTCTTTTATCCCTCTATCTCCTGGTCTCTCGCTGTCTGTCTCTCTCTGTCTCTTGCTCTCTTCTCTCACTCTTTTCTCTCAGTCTGTCTCACTCACTCTTTAACTCTGCTTTCCTTCTCTGTTTCTCTCCTTCTTCTCTAAGTGTCTTGCTGGCTCTCTCTCCTTTTTTTCCTTTATCTGTCTTTTTCTCCATCTGTTTCTCTGTCTGCATTTTCTCTCTCTCTGTTTTTCTTTGATTCGTTTTATCTCTCGTTCTCTGTCTCTCTTTCTCTCTCCTTCTTCTCTGTGTCCTGCTGACTTTCCTGCCCTCTTTCCTCCCTGTCGCTTTTTTTTCTTTCTCTCTCTTTTCCTCCATGTCTCGATTCTCTTTCTCTCAGTTCACATCAACAGAACTTTATTATCTCGTTACCAAGGCACGTGTAGCAGGTTGATTACGTTAGATGTAACATCGGTCTTCTACATTTATGAACATATATTATAAATAAACATGTATATTAAATACAACATTTAATGTTATATTAAGTATTGTATAATATTGTATTAATTAAATTAATAATTAATTAATATTGTAAAAAACATAACGTGTAATGAAAGTAATTAAAGTACTGTATATAAACATGTATTTATGAATCTGTGTGTGTGTGTGTGTGTGTGTCAGTGGAGGCTGTAGTGGAGTTTGACTACCAGGCCCAGCACGATGACGAGTTGACCATCGCCGTCGGTGACATCATCAGCAACATCAGGAAGGATGAGGGGGGCTGGTGGGAGGGCGAGGTGGACGGCCGGAGGGGCCTGTTTCCAGACAACTTCGTCAGGGTGAGAATACTTCCTGTTTCAGCACGACCTTTGACCCCTGACTTCTGCCTTTGTCCTGCAGTTCTGCTCTTGCTGGGGAGGCACACACACACACACACACACACACACACAGAGGTTAGTCATTTCACACTCAGCTGTATCTGTGTGTGTGTGTGAGAGCGAGCGTGCCAAAGCGTGCAGGTTGCTGTGAATGCTGACACGGCTGATCGATTTGCTGTGTTGCAGGATGCAGGCTAGTGAAGCGAACAGGATGCTGTGTGAGTGTGAGTGTGTGTGAGTGTGTGTGTGTGAGTGTGCGTGTGAGTGTGCGTGTGAGTGTGCGTGTGAGTGTGTGAGAGAGAAAGAAAGAAAGAGAGAGAAAGCTTTGTCTTTTATTTATTAACTCCATATATGGAAATAAGCTCAGACAGAGTGGGCGTGTCTTTAAGACCGTAACTGGAAATGTAGGCGTGTCTTACAGTTTAGATATTTTTTTCTATACTGTTTGTACCTTTTCCATGTAACGGTGACACCTGAAAAAGTCTTCAGCTATAACACTACTTCTGCCAAAGATGGTTGTGGCCTTTGAGTCCAGTTATGGACTTAAAACCACACCCACTGGACACGCCCATTCTCTGTGTGAGGAGCAAAACTGGTCGTGTGAATTCTTAGAAACTGCACAGATGTGTTTTATTTTCCAAAGCCTGAGTCAGAATTACCGTCTGCTGTCTCTCACACACACACACACACACACACACACACACAGAAGGAGAAGTCAGAGTAAGGGCGTGGCCGAGCTCGCCTGCAGCTTTTGCAGCATCACTTCCTCTTTTGTCGTCCCTCCGCGCGGTCAGCGAGCATCACTTCCTTCGTCAGTGACACGAGCCGAGCGACTCGCGGATTCAGATTCAAATAAAACAGAAACACGCGGAATCTTATATCGTGTGTCTACTGATTGTTCTCACACACACACACACATAAACACACAGTTGATGTTTTTTCTCATCTTTAAGTACACTTTGTGTTTTAGATACCTGTGTGTGTGTGTGTGTGTGTGTGAACAGAAAAACGGAATCGTTCCACAACTCCGTCATTCCGCTATGAATTACAAGTATATCACCTGCGACGGAGCTGACTATTAGCCGTTAGCTTTTCCGATCTGATATTTTACAACTTCCTGTTCCTGTTCTGGTCAAATGAAAGGTCGCGGTTTCAGAATGATCTATAACCCACGCAACCCACACTACAAACACACACACACACACACACACACACACACGTACAACAACAACAACAACAAGAACATAATGGAGATGTTGCAAGGACATGCGCTCCTGAAAACGAAGGTCATAACGGTGCGGATAAACACAGCCGGGGTGGGTGTGTGTGTCGCCTTAAACACACACTCACACTCCGTTTAGCAGTAACGACATGTGAAACACACAAGGACACACACACACACACATACGTAGCTGAGTAAAATCCGTCTGTAGATCTGACCAAAAAAATCAGTACAGAGGAGGGACAGATACCAAACACACACTGTACACACACACACACACACACACACACTCCGGTCCATGACTTCCAACAAAATCGAGATGTTTAAATGAATTATTCTAATATATTACAGCAGGATCGCGGCATACGGACGTCCCGCCCCACTAACTTTCACCTTAAGAACTTAAATGTTGCAAGAAATTTGCTTCGGCATGAGAAGAATTTTTGAGCAAACGAACTGAACGCCGGCTAAATTACGCGTACGTCAGGAAGCCGTTCAGAACTTGTTAGCGTCAGTGGAAAGCCAAGAGAAGCAAGTTTACAGTGTTTTTTTGTTTGTTTGTTTTTTGCATATTGTGTGAGATTGAGTGAAGACGCAGCACCGCGGGTCACAAGAACGTTAGCAAGGACGGTAGCAAGAAGAAAAGGAGCCGCTTTCAGTTTGGGTTTTAAAGCCGCCTGTGCCAAGAGGAATCATAAGTTAAGCTTAAGTGAGGTTTAATGTCTATTTATTTCATATTTAATTGTTTTGATTGTTTTCATATGCACTTAATTCATTCTCACCTTTATTTGGTAATATTGATAATATTTTTGCACGGCTGGATCAGATTATCTGCAGTTACATTATTTCCTCCGGGACAATGGAAACACAACGAAATTCCGCCTTAAGAACTCGCCCCCGGAACGGATTACATTCTTAACGCAGAGTTAACGCGGTATTTAATACTAATTTTAGTATACTAAATTTAATTGTTAAAAAGCAAAAAATGAGACACTATCATAAGTTTTTTTGCATGTCTGTCCTGATGATGTGGATGCCGACCTTTCTTTCTTCGTGAGACAGCAAATTAAGAAAAAGAGAAAAAATAAGAGCAATAATATTTTATATAATGTTTTAATAGTAATGAAATTATATTTCAATAATAATAATAAAAGCAAAGAGGGCTAATCAATGAGTCAAATAAATAAATGATTAAAGCCAGTCGTGAGCCTGACGCAGCGTCACAAACCAGCCACAAATCAGTCAGTCAGGTCCGGTTCTGTTGCCAGTTTTCTCGTAATTTGCAAACATATTTTATCCGCCTAGAGGTGTTAAAAATGCTAATTTTTCGAGAAACTAAACATACATTTATGTACATATACATATATAATTACGCTACAAGCTCCAAGTTCTAGCGATGATGCTGGTATTTGACCCGGAGTGGCAGGGTTTCACGCGCATAGTGGGGATTTTGTTAGTGTGATCTGGCAACCCTGGGTGGGAAAAAGCGTGAGCGAAAACACGGTTAGTGTGCGTCAGAGAGAGAGTTTGAGAAGGTGAAAGTTTAATTTAGTCGCATGCAAAAAACCCGAAAGACTTTCGCTTCTGCATTTCACTCTCCTGTGTTTTTACTTAAAAAATGTTCTGGATGTACAATTTATGATTATTATTATTATTATTATTATTATTATTATTATCAAAAGATTAACAACAGCATTATTATCATTATTTTAATGTACATTTTGTTTCCTGCTAACTGACCAGTAATAAGAGTCTCTCTGCATGTCGTACTGTAGGTGTGTGTGTGTGTGTGTGAGAGAGAGAGACAAATAAAATTAGAATGTAAGTTTGGTTGTATATTGCATCAGCGACAAAGAGGTGAGCGGTGAGAGCTCACACACACACTCACACACACACACACACACACTGCTCTATATTCTGGAACACAGAGGGACACGGGTCACATTTCATGTGAAGAAAGAAACATTTCTGACAAGTTCGGGGTGAAATCTGAGCGCAGACACGGCGGCGATAACTGCACACTGTAATGTGTGTGTGTGTGTGTGTGTGTGTCAGAGTGAAAGAGATCAGACTGGTGGATCAACAA
>JAAGKR010001707.1:37500-52500 GCA_011419295.1 Clarias macrocephalus
TGGAGTTCCTCGCAGCTTGGCGTGATGCGGTCTGTCTTTCTCGCCTCGTCTCGCTCTGAGAGCGTGACGGAGACGGTGAGTCCCTCTGTGCTGTTGCCATGGTTACCTGCATCAGATGCAAGACTGTGGAGACGCCGTGGAAATGATCCGAGTCTCCTGAGACGGCTGACCAGAACCACAGAGAAAGAGAGTCTCGTTGTGTTCACTGAGACGCACAAACACACACAGAGTGGCTTGGGATTAGCGGCTAATGAGCTGATCTGTTGAGTTTATTCATTTGTCTGATAGTATTGTGAGGAGACATCGTTATTGCAGGAGCAGAGCAGGACACATGGTGTCATGTGACCCTATAGGAGGATTCTCATTGGTTGCTGTGTGGGTTTTTACAGAACAATAAAACGCATTAGCGTGTAGATTTCAGGTGAGAGCCTGGTTTAACAAATTACTTGTTCCCATAATGCACCTCACCACTCTTTTAATACTTTTATTCCAACTCCGTTATTTACATGTTACACTTGACTTAAACAAGTGCTGTTGTGCTGAATATCAGCACGGTGCAGCTCGAGTACTGATGACATCACAGCCGTGCTGATATTCGCTACAACATCGAATGTGATATTGCTTTTACACGACAGTTCCATAAACACCATTTATTATCAACAGATTATGATTTGTTCCTTTATTTAACCAGTTATTTTGCTCCGCCCACATATCCCTCCCCTTCCTGGCAGAGCTGGTGACAGTCCTGAGAAACTTACCAGATTTACTTTATATTTCCACTGATTCCACTTTAGAATAATCTCAGCTAATAAACTGTTTTGGGGTCGAATCCCAAATCGTGTTAAATGGAAAGCGAGTGCACTATGTAGGGTGTACAATCCCTTGTTCCACACACTAAGTAGTGCCCTTGATCAGGGGTTAGGGAGGGATTTGAGATTCAGCTTTGTGTTAGACGCTGGTTAGCCGTGTAGCTCGCGTTAGCCGCAAATAAAACAAGACGGACATGGTTGAGATGTGGTGGGAGGTGATTCAGAGCGACTTCGAGAGACAGCGTGGTGTTTAAGACGACATAATGTTATCAGAGGTTCTTCAACTTGAACTTTTGTTGATTAAATTTAAGATTCTGGCTCACTACAAGTTTAATAGTCAGTGTGTTTATTTATATCATCAGACAGGAAAAGGTTTAACCTGCACACAATGGAGTGTGTGTGTGTGTGTGTGTGTGTGTGTGTGTGTGTGTGTGTGTTACATGGTGCAGAAGTTTGCAGCTGTGGTTTAACTGTGGTGTCTGAGCTCAGAGCAGGAAACGTGTGTTTAGAATGTTCATCACAGCTGTTGCTTGAAATCGATGCACACACACACACACACACACACACACACACACACACACACACACACACTCTCTCTCTCTCAGACACACACACACACACACACACACACACACACACACACACACACACTCTCTCTCTCTCTCAGACACACACACACACACACACACACACACACACACACTCTCTCTCTCTCAGACACACACACACACACTCCACACACATAAGCATATATGCACACAAAGGAAATGAGTAACATTGGTGATGTCTGCGCGGTGGTGATGATGTTCTGGTGAAGAGCTCAGTGTTTTCTC
The DNA here is from genome assembly GCA_011419295.1 of Clarias macrocephalus. Classification (NCBI taxonomy): domain Eukaryota; kingdom Metazoa; phylum Chordata; class Actinopteri; order Siluriformes; family Clariidae; genus Clarias; species Clarias macrocephalus. The sequence goes on from JAAGKR010001707.1 coordinate 39,143, forward strand.
ACTGTACTCGTCTCTCGGGTTTCTGAAGAAACGATAAAGTCAACACAACTCATAATAATAATAAAGTTATGCACAATTAATGCATATAAATAAAGAATTAATGCACGATATGGTCAGAGTGCTTGATGTTTATTATACAGCATGCTGTAACGAGGCGGCGCTCAGTGCTGTAACGCTCTCTGAAGTGGGCGTGGCCTACATCTACAGCAGCATGTCCCCGCCCAGGCAGTTATAAGGATGAACGAATGGTACTTTCATCCTCAAAATATCAGATTATTACATTTTTATCCTGAAATCGCTTTTTTACTTTGGCCCTAAAACACTGATGTATTTAATCATTTATTTATTTTCGTAAAAAATGAGTCAAATTTGGGGGCGGGGCTACTTACTCACTCCTTTTGTGTTGTAAAAAATAAGCAACAATTTAGTTCCAGTTACTATGTATTTATTAAAACAAAAAGAGAAACAGAGCAGCGTTGACCAGCTTGGAGACGTCTGACCTGACCTGTGTGCTCACAATCTTATAGAAAGCGAGGAGGCGGGGCTACGGTATGTTTGATCTGTAAAGAATAAAAATCACATTATCTGTCGCGCTGGTTTATTTATTGTTGTTTTCATGCTGTTGGAGTTTGTTGTAAAGATTTTAAGAATCTTATATTTTCCATTGCTTGCTAAGAATTTCTTGATAGCATCGTTAGCTCCTCTCGATCCTTTCACCCCCCCTGCGCGCGTGTGTGGAACTCGATTAGCGCTTGGTCCTCGACATCACCTCGGCGTGTCCTGGAGGAGTCGTGTGTGTTCTGAATCGCTCTGTCAAATCTTTTAGAAATTCACCTGGAGATTTTTATTATTTTTAAAGCTCTGAAAGTCACGTAGCAGGTAATGACGTTTCTCAGGTTTCTAATCATTTACATACAGTAGAATAAAAAAAAATGACAATATACAGTTTATTAAATGCTAAATTAGAATAATAAAAAATTTTGAAAGAAAATAAATAGCTGAGTAATTTAATACAATTGTATTAGTTAAATTAAAATAGTTTCATGTATAACCTTTATTTTTTTAAGCTTCTTATTTTTACTTTATAATTTAAGATATTATTCTAATATAAGCAGTCATGCACTTTTTGTGATCGTATAAAGTTTTAATGTAGCCTGATCTGTCATTTTCAGACATTTTTGTTTTTTGAGATTTTTGGTTAAATCTAAAAAAAATTTCTCCCTGTTAACTTGTTTATAATTAAGAATATCTAATAATTAAGTTAAGAATAATTATAATAAAGTTAATGATTATGGAATGCTGTTTAATAAATCTTTATGTAAAAGTCCCCTCGGTGTTCGATCTTAAATCACCTGCTCATGAAAATGTGAAAAGGATAATGTGTGTAATAATAAAAAAAAAGTAAATAACAGTAATAAAAAGCTTTTGTCCCTGTTCTGTCCTGAGGTCGTGTGACAATCACGACAGCTCATTGATCATGTTCAGGACAGACTGCGAGACGCCGTCTTCATCTCTGGCCCCAGTGTGTCTGCAGACAGGGACAGTGACGGTTTTGTTAAATCCTCATTACAGAACTGGATTGAAAATAATTTCCATGAATAAATCAGATGACGATCATCAATCAAATGTTCAACAGAAACAAAAAAAATGTGCAGTTACCCAAAAATACCTTTACAATAGAGAGGAGAGGAAGAAGAGTGAGGAGGATGAGGAGGATGAGGAGCGTGAGGATGTGAGTTTAAGGATTAGGAGTGTGAGGACGAGGAGTGTGAGGACGAGGAGTGTGAGGACGAGGTGTGAGAGGACGAGGACGAGGTGTGAGAGGACGAGGAGTGTGAGCACGAGGTGTGTGGGGACGAGGACGAGGAGTGTGAGGACGAGGTGTGTGAGGACGAGGAGTGTGAGGACGAGGTGTGAGAAGACAAGGAGTGTGAGGACGAGGTGTGAGAGGACGAGGAGTGTGAGGACGAGAGAGTGTGAGAGGACGAGGAGTGTGAGGACGAGGAGTGTGAGGACGAGGAGTGTGAGGACGAGGACGAGATGTGAGAGGACGAGGAGTGTGAGGACGAGGTGTGAGAGGACGAGGAGTGTGAGGACGAGGAGTGTGAGGACTAGGTGTGAGAAGACGAGGTGTGTGGGGACGAGGAGTGTGAGGACTAGGTGTGAGAGGACGAGGAGTGTGAGGACGAGGACGAGGTGTGAGAGGACGAGGAGTGTGAGGACTAGGTGTGAGAAGACGAGGAGTGTGAGGACGAGGAGTGTGAGGACTAGGTGTGAGAAGACGAGGAGTGTGAGGACGAGGTGTGAGAGGACGAGGAGTGTGAGGACTAGGTGTGAGAGGACGAGGAGTGTGAGGACGAGGACAAGGTGTGAGAGGACGAGGAGTGTCAGGACGAGGTGTGAGAGGACGAGGAGTGTGAGGACGAGGTGTGAGAGGACGAGGAGTGTGAGGACGAGGTGTGTGGGGACGAGGAGTGTGAGGACTAGGTGTGAGAGGACGAGGAGTGACAAGGTGTGAGAGGACGAGGAGTGTCAGGACGAGGTGTGAGAGGACGAGGAGTGTGAGGACGAGGTGTGAGAGGACGAGGAGTGTGAGGACGAGGTGTGTGGGGACGAGGAGTGTGAGGACTAGGTGTGAGAGGACGAGGAGTGTGAGGACGAGGAGAGTGAGGACGAGGAGTGTGAGGACGAGGTGTGAGAGGACGAGGAGTGTGAGGACGAGGAGTGTGAGGACGAGGAGAGTGAGGACGAGGAGTGTGAGGACGAGGTGTGAGAGGACGAGGAGTGTGAGGACGAGGTGTGAGAGGACGAGGAGTGTGAGGACGAGGTGTGAGAGGACGAGGAGTGTGAGGACGAGGTGTGAGAGGATGAGGATGAGTGTGATATTAATCACAGCACAGTTTATTTTTCATCACATTATTCTGCACTCAGTACCACATGCTTTGCCTTCACTTTTATCTATTATAGTTCTTGTGTGTGTGTGTGTGTGTGTGTGTGTGTGTGTGTGTGTGTGTGTGTGTGTGTGAAAGAGTGTACGTGTGCAGCTAGGTGTGTGTGTGTTTTTTTTCTGCTTCCTTGTTTCAGACAGAAATGTCTCTCAGCAAGTCGCCCAGGAGACACGAGCTCTAATGTTCTCCCAAGGTTGATGTTTAGGCACTCTGTGTGTGTGCGTGTGCGTGTGTGCGTGTGCGTGTACGTGTGTGCATGTGCGTGTGTGTGTGTGCGTGTGTGTGTGTGTTGTGATCATCTGCTCTCTCCCCATCCTTGCCCTCTTTGCACCCCTCTCCCCAGACGTGACTCTCTCTTATATCTGCAGACTTGAATAAAGTGTTCCAGACACTGTGTGTGTGTGTGTGTGTGTGTGTGTGTGTGTGTGTGTGTGTGTGTGTGTGTGTGTGTGTGTGTGATTATGTAACACTGGAGTAGAGAAATGTCTTCTCGATCAGCTCTGCTGTAGGTGATGAAGAGTTGATGAAGAGGATCTGAGACTCGGGGCGTTCCTCGCTCTAACCTGAAGCTTCTTACTGTAACACATTAATCAGTAAATATTCATCCTTTGATTAGCATATCATTAGCAAGACATTTGCATAAATAAAAACACACATTCCATAGTTTTGGCCTCGGGGTGGGCAGATTCCACTCTTTATAAAATGTATATTCTTTTGAGACGAGACGAGAGACGCAGTCGTGTAGACTTTATTCATTAGACATCATCTTGCAGTTTTTATTGTCATGAGACCCGAAGAACCTGGAAAAATTAGGAGGGAAAAGAAATTTATATATATGTGTGTATAGTGTATATATATATATATATTAGTGGACTGTGATTTAACAGTCTATTTATAATGACTTAGTGATTTATAATGACTCAGGATGGAGAGAGACAGAGAGAGAGTGTGTGTGTGTGTGTGTGCGTGTGTGTGCGTGCGTGTGTGCGTGCGTGTGTGCGTGCGTGTGTGTGTGCGTGTGTGTGCGCGTGTGCGCGTGGTGTGTGTGTGTGTGTGGAAGACGTGGCAGGAAGAATGTGAATGAGGATGTTGATGAACTTTGACCTCTGATAAAGCTGGACGTTGTGCTTTAACTCAAGCTGCTCAAAGGAAGTGGAGTTAGAACCAAAACCCATATGGTGAAGTGCTTACAGATAAAATGTGTGTGTGTGTGTGTGTGTGTGTGTGTGTGTGTGTGTGTGTGTGTGTGTGTGTGGTTTATGCCTCTTTAGAATTACTGCATTCAAGAAATGAGTCCAAAAGACGCCTCTCCTCCCCTCTGTCTCTCTCTCACACACACACACACACAATCACCCAGCAGTGTGTATTGTGCAGGAGTGACCCGGATGATGTGTTACTTCTAGAACCATAGTGTTACCCATAATGCAGTGGATTTTTTTTAGATCAAAGCCGTGGTGAAAAACAGCAGCAGCAGCAGCAGCTGTACAGATGCAGGACAGATGTTTGTGTAAATGTTGCAGAAATTAATAATTGGCCAAACACCTAATAAACCTGAATGCATGTCTTTTTAATAATTCACTGCAAACATTGTTTCATTTGGAACCGAGTGTGAGTTTATACAGAACAGGAATTTCCTAATGAACGCAGGATGTTCCGCTTGTTCCTTATGTTCCGCTTCAACCGTTCAGTTCTGAAAGAGCAGTTTCGTGTTGTTCTGAATCACCCGCGGCTGCAGTTTACATGTAGATCTGATTTCGAGGTGATCACATGACCCTGTGTGTACACCTACGTACAGTAAGTCCATGTGCAGTTCATTTCCTCAGTCTCACACCCACACGGCAGGACAGCGGTGGTCTCTAGCACCTCCTGGTGGCGGTTTAAAGAACTCTTTTCTCTCCTGTTCTCCATCTTCTCCTGCAGGAGATTAAAAAGGAGGTGAAGAAGGAGCTCAGCTCGGCCTCCCACACGGCCAGATCGGATCTGTCGAATGGCAGCGCCAGTCCCGGGTCCGAATCCAGCCTCAGAGCAGTAAAGAAAGGTACGGACACTACGCACACACTCCTCATCCGGAGGTGATACACATGTGCTCTGATTTATAATGGATATAAAACCTATTTCTGCAACACATCACTGGGAGCCTCTGGAGCGCCACCCACAGTCCATCAGAGTTATAATCTAATTTTGTGTGTGTGTGTGTGTGTGTGTGTGTGTGTGTGTGTGTTACTAGGATGCAAAATACACATTTTTATTATCTGCTGTTTTAATTAGTTAATTTTGTACAATTTCTTTTCCGTTTTTTTGCATCATAAACATGAGATCTGCTCCATAAATGCAATTATTGTTACAGGATTCAGCACAAGATGTAAACACAGGCACAGAATAATGCCTGCTTGTTCCGAGAGGACTGTGTGCGTGTGTGTGTGTGTGTGTGTGTGTGTGTGTGTGTGTGTGTGGGTTTGGGGGGATGAGATGGTGTGAAGCGTGCGTGTGTTACTGTAAGGAAACACACAGTGCTCGTGTGAAACTCAACGCAGGGAGTCAGGAGAGTCACTAACAAGAGGCACCTATAGAAATAAAATCTATTATTATTAAAACAACACTGAAGGCGTTTCTCTAAAACACACAATAATCTCCTCTGAACAGTCGATATTGAGATGTTTATCTGCTACTTCTGCTCTGTGAAGCTTCATAACGGCTCTAATCTGAGGTGCTGCTTGTTAATTGGTGATTTCTGAGGCTGGTGACTCTAAATGAGCTTCTCCTCTGCAGCAGTAAGTTTTGGTCTCGCTGTCCTGGGAAGGTCTTCATGAGAGACAGTTTCATCCTGGAGCTCGATGGGGTTTACACACACACTCGACACACAATACTGTTCCTGTAGTAACTGATCCAGAACCTTCTGACCTTCATGTCTTATAATAACACCTGACTGTTAGTGTTGTTGTTGTTCTTGTTGTTACTTACCGAATTTCATGTGTGTTATTTTAAAGTTTTGAAATCTGCAGTACTGTTATAGAATGTAGAAAATAAATCATATAACACATAACAGCAATAGTAGTATTTAAGCACAAATCAATATATATATATATATATATATATATATATATATATATATATATATATATATATATATGTGTGTGTGTATAAATTTATATACAGTATATGTTTAATCAGTTTAGAGTTGACACTTGGCCATAGATGGCCAAGTTACAAAATTAATAAATAATTAATACAAAAAATTATAATAAAAAATATTAATACATTGAAAAATTTATACAAAAAATAGTAATATTATTGTAAGTATTTAATTATATGATTTACAAAAAAACAATGTTGATAATAACAGTAATGATTAAGATTGAGGATGATTGTTGTTAGAGCAGTAATAACTGAAAGTGTTACTGAGTGTGTGTAGATTATCGGTGTTCTTACACATATATACATTTCCATAAGTCTTCTTTTCATTTTTCTTTTAATTTCTGTGAAGCTGCTTTGAGACAATGACCATTGTTAAAAGCGCTATAGAAATAAAATTGAATTGAATTGAACTACTGTATGTACAGATAAATCGTCTTCTTTATGCGGCTCTTATTTGATGAAACGCCGCTTTAACCTCCTGCAGGTTTATCAGGTTCGGCTATTTACAGATATTTTCCCTTCTGCTTTTTCGAAGGAAATGAAACTGCAGTAATGTTTACTGATGCGTGACCTTCACCACTGTGAGCAAGGTCAAAGCTCAGATCAGTGAGAGTGATTAGAGAGACAGAGAAAACGACTACACAAACACCACAACACACACACAACACAACTACACAAACATCACAACTACACACACAACAACTATACAAGCACTACAACTAAACAAATACTAGACTACGCACAAAGCTGTTTTTAATTACAGTCACACAAATGTATTTCACCTTGTGAAGAAAACACACACACACACACACACACACACACACACACACTAACATCCGCCCCTGCACCTTCTAGAGAAGCTCCTCCTACTCTTATGCATATCAGTATATGACCGGAAACAATCGCAGACCTCTGGTGTGGGTGCCAATAATTATGTATATATAACTACATCATAACTGCACTGAGCTGCGAACAGCAAACTGTTTACCGTATATTGTGATTTGGGGGCGTGTTTATGTAAATGAACCTGGCATGGCAATATTGAGAATGCATAAAGCATTTGTGTGTGTGTGTGTGTGTGCGTGTGTGTGTGTGTGTGTGTGTGTGCGTGTGTGTGTACAGGAGAGGCCATACGGAAGAGACGCTGCAAAGCTGCCTTTAGCTACATCCCACAAAATGAAGACGAGCTGGAACTCAAGATTGGAGACGTCATCGAGATCCTGGGAGAGGTGAGAACTTTTTGTTTGTTTCATCATCATTGTGTGTGTGTGTGTGTGTGTGTGTGTGTGTGTGTGTGTGTGTGTGTGTTAGTGAGCTCGAGCTGAGTGATGTGTTGATGTGCTGCAGGTGGAGGAGGGCTGGTGGGAGGGGTATCTGAACGGTAAGTCCGGGATGTTCCCCTCCAACTTCACTAAAGAGCTGCTGGGCGATGCAGAGGATCTGGCAACCCCACCTGAGGACACACGCAGCACGCGCACAAGTGAGAACGTCTGTACAATTAAATAGATAAGAAAGATGACGTTAGTGCTGTTGGGTTAGAGACACACATCACATTAAAAGCCTCCCCATGACATCACACACTCTCTCACTGATTACACACACACACACACACACACACACACACACACACACACACAGAACCCTTTATTTTTAGAGTACAGCCTAAATCCCACTTCCTGTTTCATGTCATTCGATGTGTGCATTGGTGTAATGTGTGTATAATGTGTGTGTGTGTGTGTGTGTGTGTGTGTGTGTGTGTGTGTGTAGGTGTGAAGGACAGTACAGGCTCGGAGAGTGACGGGGGAGACAGTAGCAGTGTGCGTTCAGACGCAGGCAGCGTCGCTTCCGGCAGCGAGATTCAGCCCAAGAAGGTGCGCGGCTTCGGATTCGGCGACATCTTTAAAGATCAGCCCATTAAGCTCCGCCCACGATCCATGGACATGGACAACGAACTAGAGAAGGTCAGAGATCATTACTGTGTGTATGTGTGTATGTGTGTGTGTGTGTGTTTAATGAACAATCACAGATCAACACCAAGTCCCAAAAAGTCATATAAATGAGGCTTTAAGACACACGCCCATATATGGGAGTGTTTGTGTGTCTTTGATTCCATATACCTCAGCTTACGACCCACGATAAGAATTTTCACCTTAAGAAATCTTATACAAATTTTGAGAAGAAATTTGTCTCAGCAAGTGAAAAATTTTTGGCATTGGAGCGAACGAGCCGAGTCTTATCAGACCGAATGCCAGCCTGTGCCTACGTTGCGAATGTGCATAAGGTGCACGTACATCTGGGAGCCGTTCAAACCTTGTTTACATCAGCGGCATTAAGTGCAAGAAGAAAAGGGAGACGCTTTCAGTTTGGTTTTTAAAGCAGTCGGTGCCGAGAGGAATCATAAATTAAGGTTATGTGAGATTTGATGTCTATTTATTTCATATTTTACTTCATTTACACGTCTTTTCAAAATGTTTTTATGAATTTTTTTATGTTTTTATAAATATGATTATAGTGCTGGTAATGTTGGTGATATTTTTGTGCGGCTGGAACGGATTATCTGCATTTACATTATTTCCTATGGGACAATGCGTTTCACAATACGACATTTCACCTTAAGAACGGATTACACTCTTATACCGAGGCACCGCTGTACAGGAGCAGTTTATTGCTGGCAGTTTATTCATTATTTCAGTGAATATGACCGGCTCCAAGTGGGCGTGACTTCAAGACCACATAAACAATGTAGGTGTGCCTTTGGGCTCTTGTATGGAAATGAGAATTTTGAGTGGGTGTGTCTTTATATGAGAATGTGGGCGCGTCTTTAGCTAAACAAAGTTGGGTTTACGATCTCAGGGTGGGCGTGTCTCTTGATATTTATATGCAAATGAGAGCAACTCATAGTGAGAATATAGAGGGGAATGTGGGCGTGTCTTTACTGTTTGTGGTTAGTGTTAATGTTGATAACAAAAATAATGACGGAAAATATTTAATGAACAGTGATGGTGACAAAATCAGCATATGCAGTATCGTTGACAAAAGAGACGAGACTAAGATGTGGTTTTAAAAAAATGATAATAAAACATCTGTCTTTATTTTCGTCAACATTTCATTTTCGTCCCAATGGCACGAGCAGCGGTGTTCCCCGGGTCACGGCGCGCAGTTTGCGCGTTACAAACTTTGTCATCTTTAACTCTTCATCACCACAGCAGTGTTACTCAGGCCGAAGAGACGAGACGAGATTGGGGCCCATTTTTATGAGGCTTAAATCAAACTCTAACTGCTCAAACAACTACATATGAAACAAGTGCACACAGTTTGTGTGTGTGTGTGTGTGTGTGTGTGTGTGTGTGTGTGTGTGTGTGTGCAATGAGAGTTTGTGTGCGTCTCATAGGTATGCGTGTTTCATATGTAGTTGTTTGAGCGGTTATTTATATATATTTATGTATGTGTGACTGTTTCATATATGTGTGTGTGCCAGTGTTTCATGTGAGTGTGTGTGTGTGTGTGAAGTTTCATTAAAGCTGTATACGGCGCCTCATTCATTCTCTGCATATTGAACCGGAGAAAAAAAGCCGATGTGACGTAATATCAGAGGGGAAACAGTGGGGGAACACAATTGCTGGGAAACATACCACAAACCTGAAGAGACACATCAGGGCATCCCATAATAATCACCCAATTTTAGAGCATCTCTCTGGTGATTATGTTACCGCATGATAATTGACTAAAACTAGACGAAAAGACTTAAAGGTTGTAGGATAAGATTGACTAAATATGATTAAAACTATCAGGGACGTTTATCCCTGGACTAAGACTAAGACTGAAATTTAAAATAGCTGATCAAATTAACACTAGTGGAAATGAGTGCAGCTCTTATATGGCTTGTATGACCATATATGGAAGATCATGTTTCACGTTTTATTGGTATAAACTAATTCAACAACAGGTAATTGCACTATTAATATGTATGTATATATAAATGTTGCACTATTGCTTCTCATAAACCATAGAAAATAGTAATACATTTATAAATAAATTGCTAAATTTTTAAGAATGAGTTTTGACATCAAACATTACCTTAATTTAAAACATTTTATAAACATATACAAAAGTAAGTTATCACTTAAACCTGAATTAATTCTACCAAAGAAAGATTTTTTGATGTGTTTCTTGATTGCGGTCGGAGTGCAGTATGGAGGGACTTGTGCTTTAGCTGGCGTGATCTGACTCCACTGCAGCGTGGTTCCGTCTCAGTGAGATGATGTCATCAGTCTGAGTCAGGTCTCCCACTTCCTGTCGGTCTGCTCCGATTTGCAAGTGAAATCAAAGAGTTTAGAATCTGATGAGGGACGAAACGCGAAACATCTGAGACGTGCAGCTCGCTGTGAGAATAAAAGTCCTCGTGCGTGTGGACGTGTTTATGATCTTTAATCGCAGGTTACTTTTATTTTGGAAAATTAAGCGGATAATGAGATTTATTTATAATTACATTTTGCTTTTGAATCACAAGAAAAGGAGAAAAAAAAGCAGAAATGGTTGAGGACGAATGTTTTTCAGGAAGCCTATTTTAATCAATAAAATACAAATTATATTTGAATATTACTAATATTTAATGAATAATAAACATCTGTTACCATTAAAGTGTGTTTAGTTGCGTTCGTGTGTGACATTGGCCTGTGAGACTCCTCTGATGGTCCCTCAGGAAGGACCCCGTCCTCTGTCCCTGACTGATCATCTCCTCTCTCCCTGTAACTGCTCGTCCTTCACACTGTTCCAGGTTGAGGAAACAGGAAGTCGTTGTTGTTGTTGTCATTGAAGTTGTTGTTGTTACGTCTGATTCTGCGCTGCGATTGTGAGCCGGGACGTCTGCGTGGAATCACTGCCTAAGCATGAGCTTTATTTAAAGCGAGAAAATATGGAAATGTGTTTTCAAATACGATTCTGAGACCATGAGCCGGAACAAACCGCATCCGAACCCGGCCACATCTTTACCATGAGATGCTTTGCATACCCATAACCCCCCTGACACGCCCGTATCACTGCTGCGCTCTCTTCAGGAGACGATGTTCGGGATTAATGCAGTTTTATTTGTGAAACGCGTTTAGTGTTTATAGGTCAGAAATTAATTTATTGTGCCACCGAGATATCGTGTTTCCCCTGAGGAAGTGCTGACCTCTATACGACGTGTCACAGGAAACGCGGAGACCCCGCGCCACATCACAGTTTGTTACGCCATGTCAGGAACTGCTGCCATTTCTCTCTGATTGTCAGGGCGGTTATTTCTCCTGGTGTGTATAAAAGGAAGCTGTTTTCCTTCCTGTTGCCTCACCTGCCGCTTCCTTTCTTCACATAAACATTCTTAATTTTAACATTTCAACTCAGATCATCAGAAACGTCATCTCATCTGCAGTTCCTCAGCATAGCTCAACATTTAGAGCTTAGAGAACAATCTAGGGCCACATCATCATAGAGCACCAAACAGAGGTAGAGGCACGAAGTGTTCTGATCCACCTACAAATAAATTACAGAGGTGAAGCTTTTTATTTATTAATTTTTTTGCCAGTGACATTTTTTATTTTTGAGCATGGTTGAAATTTTTTGGATCCTCAAGTTCCTTCCAAATCACCACAAGCCATAGACATAAACACCACAGATGTAAACACCACACACGTAAACGCCACAGACATAAACACCACATACGTAAACACCATAGACGTAAACACCACACACGTAAACGCCACACACGTAAACGCCACATACGTAAACGCCACATACGTAAACGCCACACACGTAAACGCCACAGACGTAAACGCCACATACGTAAACGCCACAGACGTAAACGCCACAGACGTAAACACCACAGACGTAAACACCACAGACGTAAACACCACAGACGTAAACGCCACAGACATAAACGCCACACACGTAAACGCCACACACGTAAACGCCACACACGTAAACACCATACACATAAACGCCACAGACGTAAACGCCACAGACAAAAACGCCACAGACAAAAACGCCACATACGTAAACGCCACAGACATAAACGCCACAGACATAAACGCCACAGACATAAACGCCACACACATAAACGCCATACACATAAACGCCACAGACATAAACGCCACAGACATAAACGCCACAGACATAAACACCACAGACATAAACACCACAGACGTGAACACCACACACATAAACGCCACACACGTAAACGCCACAGACAAAAACGCCACACGCATAAACACCAATGACGTAAACACCACAAATGTAAACACCACAGCCTCGGTGAGAGTGGGTTCAGTGAGGGATGAAGGCGCACCGCCGTAAAGTAAAAGATGGATTTCTAACACAAAGTGAGATCATCACTGTGAAAAAAAAGTAACGCATGCCCCATAATCGTTTAGTCCCAATTATCATGTTTTCCTAATCATCAGAAGCCAGAATTATAATTGAAATTGAAACTGGATTAATTGCTCAGCCCTCACATCTGCACGCGTCTGAACGTCCTGCTGCTGCTGTTAGATTGGACAGAGAGCTTTGTCTAATCACAGACAGCTGATCAGATCGAGTTCAGGGTCACACGCCGGGGTCACATGGGCATTTAAGGTCCTGTTCTGAGGTAAAGCTCCGCCCCCTAGTCTCAAGAACAGGATTTCATTTAGCGCTGTCCTGGATCTTCATCTTCATCCATCTCCTCTTTAACCCTGAGCGAGTTCTCCTGCTGAAGAACCACTCCGTCTCCACGCTGCTCTCACAACGGCTCACAGAGTTTACATCGTGTCCTGTCAGGGCTCTCACTGACCCGGGAAGAGCCGCACGTGCGCATGCGTGTGTGTGTGTGTGTGTGTGTGTGTGTGTGTGTGTGTACTGAAACTGGAACATGCGACGCTTTACCTGCTCACATCTCGACTTTCATCTCTCCTGTCTCAATCTTCACACCAACGAAATATTACTTTGTGATAAATATAGAAATTCCCATGTGCACACACACACACACACACACACACACACACACACACAGACACACACAGATCTCAGTATTATGGTTTACTTTCTATAGATTCAAAATCCCCGTCTTTAAATCTCCTTTGGTTCCAGATTACACAGTGTTGAGGGGGGTGAATACTTATGAACAGCACTCTCTCTCTCTCTCTCTCTCTCTCTCAGCACTAAAGCAGAAGTAATACTGAGTGTTCCATGTCGCTTGGGGGTGTGAACTCTAGCACACACCGAATCGTCACTCCTCCTTATGCAAAACATGCACACACTCAC
>JAAGKR010001707.1:55000-65871 GCA_011419295.1 Clarias macrocephalus
GTGCCGACGCAGGCTGGTGGCTTGGGGAGGTGAACGGTAAACAGGGTGTGTTTCCTGACAACTTTGTGAAGCTCTTTGTCCCCGAGGTGGAGAAAGAGGTACGATATGTTTCTTCCTCGAGACTGCAGTAGAATATTTACTCCTTCAGAGAGGGTCTCAGTCTCTGTGCTGAGTGAGGGCCACACACACACACACACACACACACGCACACACACACACACACTCGCCCTGGTGCCCTGGTGCTCCTCCGCCTCCCTGTAAACCCCTTTACCTGTAGATTAGCGTCACCTCTCATGACCTGATCCTGTGTGTAAAGTAAAATGTGCACGTACTGTGTGTGTGTGTGTGTGTGTGTGTGTGTGTGTGTGTGTGTGTGTGTGGTTTAACATTATGTGTGTGTTTACAGAGGCCTAAGAAACCTCCTCCTCCTGCAGCACCCAGTACCAAACACATCGCAGGTAAAGTCTCTCCTCGTCTCCGCGCTCGCATTCTTTCTTTATCAGTTTCAGTTTTACTGCAGTTTACACTTTATTTCTTTCTCTCTGGCATCAGTTTATTATGTTCTCAACAGTTCTGTGTTATTTTATTTTAAATGTATTTATTTATTTTAGATCCATAGAGATTTTTTTAATACTTGTAGATTTTCTACAACTTTTAATACCATTTTATTTTATTTTATTTTATGTAGCTTAAACCTTTTTTTCTATTATTAATCCTCATTGAATATCAGGTTTATGATGTAAAGAGTCTGAACTGAAATATAAGCAATAAAAACAAACAGTTTTACAAATATATTGTAAAAAATTATCAATGGTAATAATACTAAAATTATTATTATTATTATTATTATTATTATTATTATTTAGTTTTTTTATTGGTAGTAGTAGTAGTATTTTTGTAGCACATTTCTATCCCTAAAGCCCATTGTAAAAAAAATCATTTAAAAAATATAGATATATTATTAGGTAAAAATTACATAATAATAATAATATTAATAATAACAATAATAATAATAAATATTTTTAACAAAAATGAATAGCATGATTTTTGTTTTAGTTCTGTTCTTAGAAACTGTGAAAAGGCTTTTTTTTACAATTTGTATAATTTGTTTTATTGTCTATGGTACAGTCATTTCTATTGGCTGATTATGATTATTCAATTTATATATATATATATATAATGCAATGAGTTTTTATTGAAGCTGAAATGCAAATAATGTAAGTTTTAGCTCCCTCTTGTGGCTGAAACACTTTATCGCCTGTATAATGCATGGGAGGGCGTACAAGAGATTAATAATTACCCACAATGCATTTTTTGAGACAGCGACATCCAACAGTGGGGGGGGGAGGAGATAGTAAAGCAGTGTGTGATGTGTGTGTGACGTGTGTGTGTCCTGACCCTCAGACAAAAAGCCAGAGGTTAAAAAGGTTCCTCCTGAGCGGCCAGAGTCTCTCCCACAGCGAGCTGAGGAGAAAGGTAGCCTGACCTCCCCAGAACCCCCCTCGCCACACTAACCCGGCTCTCCTCATGGGCCTTAGGAGCCTTCCGATGTTGCTTGTTGCGCTCTGGCTGCTCTAACACGTGCACGTGCGTGTGTGTGTGTGTGTGTGTGTGTGTGTGTGTGTGTGTGTGTGTGTGTGAGAGGGAGAGAGAGATTAACTCATTGAGTGTAAGAGCTATAAAATGCTACACAGATAAAACAAAGCCACACACACTTTTTTTTTTACCGTTAGAACACTTTCACACTCCATCATCATCATCATCATCATAAATCGAATCAAAAATCAGTGTGAAATTGATTCATTTATTGATGATGATGATGACGATGATGAGTGTGAAAGTGTTCTAAAGAGAAACAGAGAAGTGTGTCAGTGTGTGACGGTGCAACAAATGTTTTGTTGCATGACTCTGAACCAGAGCAAAATAAAGATTCTTTTGACGATGATGATGATGATGATGTCCAGGTGATGAAAGCAAGTTGGTCGAGGTCCAGAAGCCGGTGCTTCCTGTTTTTCCACCGAAGAAGCCTTTACCCCCGAAGAGCAACAACTCCATGAACCGGCCCGCGTCCCTGCCCCCCAAACGACCCGAGCGACCCGAGAGACCGGCCGCGCCCAGCGTACAGTCAGTCCTGCTCTTTTACCTGCTTCTAAACTCAGGGTTCTGCTCACACTAGATAGATAAACAAATGGGTAGCTTGTGATAAATTGTAGCACTGAGTTATCCAGATCTTTGTTAAATGTTTTTAGTTTCATATAAAGCAGATACTTTATCACTTCTTCTATACAGAACTGATTTGGGGGCGTGGCTTTGCTTATGACATCACAAAATAATCGGTCTGATATGCAAGAGTAAAACAAGATTTTGAAGTTTAACTGCAACCAGTGAAATAATCAGTGTTGAATTCATAAATCATTTAGAAAATCTGTACAGATTTAAAAAACAGAGTGCGTGAATATGTATAAATATGCAAATTAGCGGCTGCACTTTTTGTATCACTGATAGCCAGAAGAGTAACTAACAGTTAGCTAGCTGCTAATGAACTCGCTCATGTTTGTTTGTCAGTGTGTTTTGTCATAATGTACTGTAGTTGTGTTACCATGACAACACATCGTCACGTTCACCCCTCAAACTTTTCCTCGTCATTTTGTAATCATTTGCATATTACCGTCGTGTCCAATAAGAATATCATTCAGTGATGTCACATATATAGCCACGCCCGCAGAAATCAGCCTCATACAGATGTAAAGAGAAAGAACTATGAATACTAAAATGTGTGTGTGTGTGTGTAGGTCTGACAGTTCCGGTGTAGCCTTAGATCGGATGTCGTCAGACAAATCGTCTGAAGTCGGTGAGTGTGAAGTGTGATGATGTCATCACTTTCATTACAGCGTCATGCCTTTATGATCCTTCCCGCTGAGGTGTCAGTATTTTCTGCCTATTGTATAATGTACAAGTGTGTGTGTGTGTGTGTGTGTGTGTGTGTAAGATGTAGACGACTTCGACTCCGTCGTCACCTCCACAGAGAAGCTGAGCCACCCCACTGCCTCCAGACCTCGAGTCACAGACCGCCGGCCTCGCTCTCAGATCTTCACATCTGTGAGGACACACACACACACACACACACACACACACACACACACACACACACACACACACAGGAGTCCCAAAAGTCACAGCAAGACTAAAGTGATGCAGCAGACAAATGAAGCGGAGAAAGTTCCATGTAAAGCACTTTAAAAGACTAAATGAATTGACGTTCACACTCATGTAAATACAGAATCTCCTCATTAATAAACAAGGCGGGTCACAGAGAAATCATGAATATTAATCAGTAATGGCACCTTTCACTCCTCCCACAGGTGCTGATTAACAATTTCGAGCGGCTTCAATAGTCTATAAACTTATATTTATGAATAATGATACATTTAACAATTATAATTAAAACATTAGAAACAAATACATGAAAATTACAATTAGATGTTCATTTAGATTTTGAATTTAAAAGTTTAAATAAAAAATAGCTGGTTCAAGTTACTTAGAAATGAAATGTTGCGCTGAATTAGCGAACACCTAAAGGGTTTTTTTTACAAACACAAGAATCCTGAAAACACTGAAACTTTCTGTCACAATATTGAAAGTTACATTTGGTTTCAGTTCGAGTGTGTGATCTTCGCTTTGAAGTCTATAAATAAAACTGAATGAAACTCACTTCTTTCTTTGTTCAGCTTAATGTTGTGTGTGTGTGTGTGTGTGTGTGTGTGTGTGTGTGTGTGTGTGTGTGTGTGTGTGTACGTTCTGTAATCTCCATGTCTTCCTCAGTCCTCTGTCTCCGGCCCTGACCTCCTGGACTCGCTGTCCACGGAGGACGAGCAGAAAGAGAGGGAGAAGGGGAAGGACGAGCCGGACTCATTCCCTCCCAAACCTCTAGACAACGCCAAGAAGCTGCCCAAGGCATTGCCTGTCATCACAGTAAGCCCCTCCCCCTCCTCCTAGCCACACCCATCACCCATCCTCAACCTCACCTAGTCACCTTCCTTACCTTTGCATGCATTCCCCCATCCCACCACACAGGGGCGACGTTATCCACAGCACAAACGCACACTCACACAGAGACTGAGGCCTGACACACGGATGACGCTCAGGAGACCAGCGCATGTGTCTGTAGAACGGTTTGTAGAACATGATGTTCTAAACCCCACTTGGATTTGTTCTCTACAGGCTCCTGAGAGGTCCTCCAAGCCCTCGACTCTGGCCCCGACTCCCGGCCCCATCGCACTCCGGCCTCACTCTCCCTCCATGGAGGCCAAGATGAAGAGCGAGCAGGGTTCCACCACGCTGGAGGAGCTCAGAGCTCAACTCAGAGACCTGAAGACCACCGTGGAGCTGATGAAGAGCCAGCACAAGTAGGGATGAAGTGGTGGAGATGTTTAAAGAGAAAGAGAGAGATGAAAGGGAAAGTCAGGAAGAAGTGATGTTTAGAGGGATGGAGATACTTTAATGGATGCTGTTTAAGGTGTTTATGAGAGAAGGAGTATTGAGATATTTGGAAAGAGTTATGGAGAAGTTCATAAGGAGGCCTAGAGAAGTTTGTAAAGGAGAGGGAGATGTTTTATGCAATTTGTGGCATTTGGAAAGACGGGGTCATGAATGGATGGAAGAAGGAGAGAGGATTCTGGAGTTGTGAAGATGTTTAGAAAGACGAGGATGACATCTAGAAGAGGGAAAGAAGATTATGAAAGTAGGAGAAAATGTGACGTTATGGAAAAAATGGGGGCGAATAAGAATGTAAAATAAGACATGTGGAGAGACAAGATGTTTACTTTGAGGAGAAATGGACAACTTTGGACAGAAGAGGGAGATGTTTCAGAGGGAAAAGGAGATGTTTGGAAAGTGGACAGAGAGGTGTGGACTGAGGGATGGAGAATTAGGAAGCAGATAGATGCTTATCCTGGACTTTTTGAAGCAAGTGGAGGATGCTCAGAAAGACTGGTGGACGTAGACGTTTGGAAGATAGAGGAAGGAAGAGAAGGAAGATGCCTATGAGGAAGAAGAGAAAAGGAAAGGAAAACTTGGATTAGAGAACATTTAGAAAGAAAGCAAACAGTGATCTCTAGAGAAAGATAAGAGAGTGGAAGGAGAAGCTCAGAGAGAGAACGTTAGAAGGTGGGAGTCGTATTGAAAGGTGAAGGAAATCATTAGAAGGAAGAGGACGAAGATATTAGGAAAGAGACGAAAGAGACGGATGGAAAGGATCATTAAATATTTGGAGTCAGTATGAAGGAGACATTTAAAGGGAAAGACTCCTTTAGGGTTCCCCTTTAGGGTTCCTTGTTCCTGTCGGCCTACTTGTCTGTCCGCCTATACAGTATGTGTCTGTCTGTCCGGTATGTCTGCTTAGCTGTCTGCCTGTTTGTCTGTCTGTCGCTATCTCTGTCTATATGTCTGTCTGAGTCTGCCTGTTTGTCTATATTTCTCTATACAGTATATATGTCTTTCTGTCTACATGTCTGTCTGTCTTTTTATGTCTGTCAAAATGTCTGCCTGTGTTTCTATGTCTATCTATACAGTGGAACCTTGGATTATGAGCATAATTCGTTCCGGAGGTGGGCTCGTGTTCCAAAACACTCGTAAACCAAATCATCATTTTCCCATAAGAAATAATGAAAACTCAAATTATTCGTTCCACAGCCCCAAAAATTAAATACGTAAAAATTATTAATAATTAAATAATAAAATAATTAATCTCTAAAATGAAAATAAAACAAATTAATCTGCACTTTACCTTTAAAAAAAAAGTACAAATAAATCCCGACAGATAAGTGTTTCCGTTGGTGCGTGCAGGCGCCGTGTGTGTGTGTGTGTGTGTGTGTGTGTGTGTGTGTGTGTGGAATTACCCCCTTCCCTCGCCTTGTTTTACACAGTAATACTCCTCCCTCTCCCCACCTCGCTTTTTAAGTTTCACAACAAACACACACACATGAACACAGCGGAAACACCGTTTTAACAGGAAAAAGAGAAATCTCTCTGACACTGGCGTGTGCGCATACTAACAGAATCACTGCTGTAAAGTAAAAAAAAACAAAAACAAAACAACTGAACCAGCACCTTACCTTTGAAAAGAATCGCGACAGAGCAGAGTTTCTGTGTGTTTGTGAAGCCGGGGAGGGGGTGAAAAGGCGAGAGAGCGTCTGTGCGTGTGTCAGGGTGTTTGTGTGTGTGTGTGTGTGTGTGTGTGTGTGTGTGTGTGTGTGTCGGTGTGTCGGTGTGTCGGTGTCAAAAATGTATTAAAAATCTTTGCTCGGTTTGCGGAACACTCGTAAACCACGTTACTCGCAGTCCGAGGTGCCACTGTATCTCTCTTCCTATCAGTCTGTCTATCTGTTTGTCTGTGTCTGTCTATATGTCCACCTACTGTAAATGTCTGTCTGTATACTGTATGTCTTCCTGTCTGTCTGTCCATATGTCTATTTGTCTGTCCATCTGTCTATATGTCTGTTTTCCTCTCTGACTGTCTGTATATATGTTTGCATGTCTCTCTATGTTTATCTTTATGTCTGTCTACTTTTTGTCTGTCTATTTATATGCCTGTCTGCTGATAGTCTGTCTATGTCTGTATATGTTTGGCTGCCTGTCTGTATCTATGTCTGTCTGTCTGTCTATATATCTGTCTATTTGTTTTTATGCTTATTTGTCTGTCTATCTGTCTGTCTGTCTTGTTTATTCCACTGGATTAAACTCATTTTCTTTTTTCCCAGACAAGAGATGAAGCAGCTTGTGAGCGAACTAGACGAGGAGAAAAGGATGCGCTTATCTCTGCAGGTGAGCAGGAGTCAGTAACGTGGAATTATTTTCCTATGCAAATAAAAATGCTGTTTGTGTATCAGAAGCACAAAGAAGCCACTGAGCGCGAGGTATAACACACACAGCGTAGTGTAAAGGACCCTCAGAGTGAACTGTAAAGACGCTTTGAGGAGATCAGTAGACCTTCTCGCAGGGCTCTTCACTCATTATAAGAAGGAACTGGACTATTCTGTGGAGGAGAACGTGTGTGTGTGTGTGTGTGTGTGTGTGTGTGTGTGTGTGTGTGTGTGTGTGTGTGTGTGTGTGTGATTTTTCATCCTGCAGTCTATGTGTTTCAGATGGATGTCGAGAACATCAAAAAGGCTCTGTCCAAATGAAGGCACGATGTTCGGATGTGGTTGATGCTGGGAGGCAGAAGCTCTGCAGGCCTGGCAGACGGATTTGTGCCAAAAGAACAAAAAAACAAAAACCATGTGAGAACAACAGCATAGAGAAAACAGACGAACGCTTCCCTCACTTCCAGTTTGATCTTATTTTTATTATTTTATTATTTGTCATAGTGTTGAGGGGGAACTCATCTCCTCCTGGTACTGCGTTCCATCGAGCGACTCGACACTTAAACGACATGAAGGAGAACCTGCTGCGTTTGCCTTCAGTACGGTTCACTTTACGTTCCTTTCTTTGCCTTTTCTCTTCGTGGCCTTTCTTTTTTATTTTCCTCATCGTTACCGTTCGGCTCTCGCTCTCCTCTCACCCGTGCTGAGGCCTTCTTCCTTTTAGTTACACTTTTCTCTGTCTTTCGTCAGCGTTAAGGAGAAAATGCACATTTTGTTTTCTTGATGCTGTTTCTTCTTTTGAGAAAGTCTTATATAAACTTTTATATTTTAATGTACGGAAAATGCATTTATGTGTGCAAATTTTATTAAAAAATAATATTCCAAAAAAATAATCCATGCCTCAGGTTTACTTGATTCACCTGTCTGTCTATCTGTCTGTCTGTCTGTCTGACTTTCTTTCTGTCTGTCTGTCTGTCTGTCTGTCTGTTTGTCTCATGTCTCTTATCTGTCTGTTATTCCATCTTTACTTGTCTCTCTCTCACTCTCTGTTTGCCTGTTTATAAAATTTATATTTATCTCTTTGTCCGTTTCTTTATCTTTTATCTATGATCCATCTCTGTCTGTCTGTCTGTCTGTCTGTCCCTGTCTGACTGACTGCTCGTCTGTCTGTCTGTCTCAAGTCAAGTCCAGTAGACTTTATTGTCACTTCAACCATATACCGTCAGTACACAGTGAAACGAAACAACGTTCCTCCAGGACCGAGGTGCTACATACATACTACATAAATTTACAACATAGATTAACAGAAACTAACTAGCTAACTAAGAAGCCTAACTATCCGGCTAGCTGGGACAAGACAGACTGACATTTTAAGTTAACACGGAACTCTATGTTTTATACAAAAGAGACAAAATAAAGTGCAAATGTGCAAACAAGAGCGACAAACACGACATTACTGTACAACTCTGTGGTGTTGAGGTGATGAGTTGAGGTAGTGGGAGGAGAAACAGTAAACAGTAAACGTTCCGTAAGTAGCAGCGAGAATTAATAGTGAAAATTAACAAATAATGAATATTGTGCAAAAGCGCATTTATATGTTGGTGTGAAGATCAGTGTGTTTATTAATCAGTCCAGTCTCAATGTTTTGAGGTAGATGAGTTAATCTGAGTGATTGTGTGTGTGTGTGTGTGTGTGTGTGTGTGTGTGTGTGTGTGTGTGTGTGTGTGTCAGTCCAGTCCCTTTTTGTTAAGGAGACGAATGGCTTGTGGGTAGAAGCTGTTACACAGTGTGTATGTGAGGCCCGAATGCTTCGGTACCTTTTTCCAGATGGCAGGAGTGTGAAGAGTGAGTGAGAGGTGTGTGTGTGTGTGTGTGTGTGTGTGTGTGTGTGTGTGTGTGTGTGTGTGTGTGTGTGTGTGTGTGTGGGGTGTAACTGTCTTCGATAGGGACGAGAGAGACCCCGGTGATGATCTCTGCTGTCCTCACTATCCGCTGTAGGCACTTGTGGTCTGATATGGAACAATTCCCAAACCAGACAGTGATGCAGATGCTCAGGATGCTCTCGATGGTTCCTCTATAGAAGGTGGTGAGGATTGGTGGTGAGAGCTGCGCCTTCCTCTGGCTTTCCAGGAAGAAAGGACGTGGTTGGGCTTTCTAATGCAGAGAGCTGGTGTTGAGGGACCAGGTGAGGTTCTCCTCCAGGTGGACGCCCAGGAATTTGGTGCTGTCAACAATCTCCACAGCGGAGTCATTGACGCTCAGCGGAGAGTGGTCGCTCCGTGTCCTCCTGAAGTCAACAACCATCTCCTTGGTCTTGTCTACTCAGGGACAGGTTGTTGTCTTTACACCAGTCCGTTAGTCTCTGCACTTCCTTTCTGTACGCCGACTCGTCGCTCTTGCTGATGAGACCCACCACGGTCGTGTCATCAGCGAACTTGATGACATGATTCCACTGTGTGTCGCTACATGTGCAGTTCCCAATCCGTACTGACTGAGGCCCTCCGGTCAGAAAGTCCAGGATCCAGTTACAGAAGGAGGTGTTCAGGCCCAACAGGTTCAGCTTCCCTGAACTGAAATCTATGTACAGCATTCAAACGTAGTTGTCCTTATTGTCCAAGTGTGTGAGGGCAAGATGGAGTCTGGTTGCGATGGCATCGTCTTTATGTCTTTATGTGTCTCATGACGAGCCGCTCGAAGCACTTCATGATGATGGAACAGGGCGGTAGTCATGGAGACAGGACTCAGAAGACGTCTTCGGCACGGGGACGATGGTGGTGGTCTTGAAGCATGTGGGAACGACGGCGCTGCTCAGAGAGATGTTGAAGATGTCGGTGAGAACATCTGCCAGCTGTTCTGCACATTCTCTGAGCTCTCTGCCTGGGATGTTGTCTGGTCCAGCAGCTTTACGTTCGTTGACCTGGTCGTTCGGAGGAGGGATGGTCTTCCTCGCCGTCACGTCGTTCTGTGTGTCGAAACGAGCGTAGAACTTGTTCAGCTCATCTGTCTGTCTGTCTGTCTGTCTGTGGGTTTATATCAGTTTTCTGTTTCTTTCAGTCTGTCTGTCTTTGTGTGTCTCTCTGTATGTGTTCCTTTGCCTAGCTAGCTGTCAGTCCTGTCTCTGTCTCGTGCGTAAATGATTTCTATTCATGTCTTTGTCTGCTTGTCATTTTTGTCTATCTATTTATATAATATCTGTCCAACCATCATATCTCCCTATGTATCTGTCTCTCTGTCTCTCTGACTGTCTGTCTGTCTAAATGTCTGTTTTCTTTTTTGTCCATCCATTTCTCTATCTACCTTTGTTCCTCTTTCTGCCTCTGCTAACTGTCTGTAGCAGAGGCTATAAGTTTATCTGTCTGTCTGCCTCTCTGTCTGCCTGTCTGTCTGCCTGTCTGTCTGTCACTCTCCAGTCTCTTGTTGTTTTAAAAACAGAAGGTCATTATTCCATGTGATCAAGAATGAGTCCCTCAGAGGGACAACCCATGTTAGATGTTTTGAAGTCAGAGAGGCAGATTGAGGTGGTTTGGTGTTCAGAGGAGAGATTGTGAGCATATTAGTGGAAGGGTGTTGAGGTTGGAACTGCCAGGCAGGAGGTCTAGAGGAAGACCAAAGAGCAGATTTATGGATGCAGTGAGGGAGGACATGACGTTAGTTGGTGTGAGAGAAGAGAATGCAGAGGACAGGGTTACTGTAGATGGAAAGGGAACAGCCGGAAGACAAAGAAGAAGAGAATTCCATGTGAGAACTTCCCAGGAACTTACTGCAGTGTGTACAGTACTTCCCCCTTCACAGAACATCACAACCCTTCTCTAAGCAGAACAGAAAAAGTCATCCCTGTATGAGGAGGATAAACACATCAGAGTCTGAGAAACAAATGCCTCCTACTGTAGTTCCTCAGCTAGAAGAACCACCAGAACCAACACCGTCCTCAGACTTTCAGAGATAAGCAGAATTTGTGACTCGGGAATGAACAGGACAGATGTGTGTGTGTGGGGGGGGGGGGGGGGGGTA
>JAAGKR010001707.1:65903-115333 GCA_011419295.1 Clarias macrocephalus
GTATGGAGAGAGAAATCTAAGTTTGAAGAAAGTGGATTACACAAAAAGGTGCAACACTACTGTAAAGGTGCAGGATGAGTGTATGATGTTATCTGTGAAACATGTTGGAGGAGTCGTGATGGTCTGGCGGTGCTGCGGTGCTGCTAATGTGGGAATGTAGGACTATTATTAGTCCAGTGTGTGTAGACATGCCGGACGCTGTCCTGATGCACAGCTCTGGCAAAAAGTTTACGCACTAAATGAAGTTTGACAGCAAGTTGCGTATTGACCTTTTGCAGTCACATGACTACCATGACCCCAGTCACAACAGCGAACTGTGTCTTTTCACTAATAATTTACATTTCAGAACTAAATAATAATAAAAAGATGCCCCGATGATCACGATGACCTACGAGATGACCGGATTCTTTGTCACACAGATTAGCCTAGCGACTGTTCTGCTGATTATTTCCATTCGCAGTGTGTCGTAGACTTTGTGACTTATTTAAAAGTGAAACAAGAGTGTGAAAATTGGTGCAGAAGTTATTAAGGATATTAATTTGCAGAAGTTTGATTTGTTATAATCATGTGATTAGCTCAGACGCTGTACAAATATGTGATTCCTCCTGGATTTGCTTGTGATTGCTAACATTAGCGTCAGCGTTTGCTCAATTAGCTCTTCTGTTGTAAATTAAATGTAATACGCCGCGCTTTATGCTTCCTAAAATGCCGTGCAATTAACATTAACTAATACTAACATTTCACACTTTCTACCTAATGGCTAACTAACTGCCCAAACCGAAAGCTAGTGCACTAGTTACACACACTAAGTAGTGCCCTTGATCAGGGGTCAGAGAGGGATTTGGGCTTCAGCCTCGTGTTAGAAGCTAGTTAGCGCTGTAGCTAAGCGTTAGCCGTGAACAGAACGACACGGACGGTTCAGAGGCGACTCAGAAGCACTTTGTTGAGTAGTTCAGAAAAAACAAGCGGATATAAATCACAAACTAGTTGTTTTTAACTGAAGGAACACGTTTACATAATAAAGCTGTTGCATTTCTTGTGCTTGAGATCAAAGTGGTCACATAAATGTGGTGTGACGCTTTGCGCCAGTGAGCCGAGAGGAAGAAGAGCTCAGAGCCGAGAATAACGTTCAGTACGTTCAGTAATGTTCAGTACGAAACCTTCATCGCCTC
Source organism: Clarias macrocephalus (assembly GCA_011419295.1). NCBI lineage: Eukaryota > Metazoa > Chordata > Actinopteri > Siluriformes > Clariidae > Clarias > Clarias macrocephalus. The sequence continues at coordinate 67,076 of JAAGKR010001707.1, forward strand.
TTTCAGCGTCACAACATTATAATACACAACATAAAGTAACAGTAAAGAAAAGGGTAAAAGAACAGAGCGTTTCGGGGCGAGCAGCACCCCTGAGCTCCTGCTCCATTACAGAAACACCAGTTTAATCCATTTACAAATACCAGTTAGCCTAATTTGCTAATGTATTCGGATTGTGGGAGGAAACCGGAGGAAACCCACCAAGCATAGGGAGAACATGCAAACTCCACACACACACACACACACACACACACACACACACACACACACACACACACACACACACACACACAGACGGGGCTCGGACCTTCGACCCTGCAGGTGAGAGGCCACAGTTTTTGGGGGGTGAGTCCACACTGGAGCAGTGATGTATATTATACAACACATTCAAGGTCAGATATATATGTTAATATTTTATCACACCAAAAAATAATACAGCAGGTCAGGTATACAGGAGCTGTAGAGATGATTAATATTTTGGGTTGGTCGAGGTCAAAGTTCAAAGAATGACCTCCGCTCTTATATCACCCAGTCCATAAACTTCTCTCTCTCTCAACACACACATTTTGTTGAATCTTTAACTCCTGACTGCTCTTTATAGTATTAGCTAATGTGTTTAATGTGCTTCCTCTAGTGGTGTGTGTGTGTGTGTGTGTGTGTGTGTGTGTGTGTGTGTGTGTGTGTGTGTGTGTGTGTGTGTGTGTGTGTGTGTGTGTGTGTGTGTTCCTGCTGAGCGTCTGAGGAATGAAGACATGGAGGAGCTTCAGAAACAGGGAAACATGAGCTCAGACCCCGAGTCACAGGACACTCTGGATCATTCAGGGGTAACAGAACGAGGTGCGGATACGTAACGTAAGCGCTATGTGATCGGACTTATTAAAAGGTTTTTAAATAGACGTGGATCAGGAAGATCGAATGAAAACAAACATCTAAAGTGCAGCTAAAAATCTTTTTAAAAGCTGGCATGAAGAAGCGTAAAGAAACTTCACGCTCTGTGATTGTGGGTCCGAGATGAACAGGACTGCTCCTCTTCATAGGGGTGCCAATAGTTTCTCTCTCCAGTAACACTTTATTTGATCAGTTCACTTTAAAAGCTTTTATCCAGAGTTAAATTACATTCTGTAACATTCTGGATTCTGATTGTTGATTAATTCTCTTTAGCAGAAGCTCTGACAGTAACGCAGGATTATATTAATGCGCTCATACTGACACGATCGTTTCCATAGTAACGGCTCATTTTGCATTTATCAAAATCTGTAAGGTTAAGTTTCTTTAGGTCTCAATTGAAGGAGTCTCCAGTGTCAGCGCTTTGTAACAGCCAGAAGCAAAGCCGCAACGGTTCTTTGCAGTTTCGCGCTGTTCTGCGTCGTCTTTCTTTGTTGTTTCGTCTTAAGACCGTCGAGAGAGAATAAAGGAGCGACGCGTGCGTGTGTGTGTGTGTGTGTGTGTGTGTGTGTGTGTGTGTGTGTGTGTGTGTGTGTGTGTGTGTGTGTGTGTGTTTATCTCATCCAGTGTTCTCATCTTGTTCCACAGAACATTCAGGGAAACGTTGTTGTGGTGTAAAAGGAATAAAACACATTGTGACTCGCAATACGTCAGCTTCAAATCACCACTCACTTGTTTATTATTTCTCACACACACATACACACACACACACACACACACACCGAGCTTCACTACTTACCTAATGCTGGGAGAACCCTGACACGAGGAGGTTGGTTTCTATCGTCTGTGTAAACACACTCAGTCATGTTAGAGGAAACAACAGGAGGAGCCATGGAGAGGATCTCACACACACACACTCACACTCACACACACACACACACACACACTCACACACTCACACACTCACACACACTCTCTCACACGCACACACACACACGCACACGCTCATCTTTTTAGCCCCCGTGCATCTCGGTGGTGTTGAGTCTCACACTGTTTCTGATTTTCTTACAGTTGACCACCAAATCGAGCCTTCAGAGTTTTTATTCGTTCCTCCGAAACCTCAGGATACGATGGGGTTTGATGAGGTGAGAGAGAGAGAGAGAGAGATGGATTAACAGAAGTATAATGGAGTAATAACCAGACAAACTCACAGACTGGTTGCTTAAAGGAGTCACAGAACGATGGATTGAGTGATGACTGATAGATGAACAGACTGCAATAATAGACTGATGGAATGATGAAGAGAATAAGAGACTGATTACATAATCAGGGTAATAGACGGGAAATGTTAACACACTAGAAGACAGACTGTTGGAACACAGGCCCGGTATACTGATGGACTGAGGCTCAGATAGACTAATAAATCTAGAGACTGATTTGTGAACTGACAGATTAACGGAAAGACGCGATGATAAACTGAGGCTGCGTTCACACTAGACACACTAGACTTGGACACTTCACCCAAAACTCTGGTAGTGAGCTCGGGTCCACTTGGTAAGGTGACCTTGGGTTGTTTTCACACTAGGAACAATTGCATCATGTTCTTAGTGCTGTTGCTTGTTTACACTGTTCTCATTCAGATTTATTCAGTGAAACACTCTGTTTTTGTTTCTATTCATTTAGGTTTTTTTCTTTATTTTTCTCAATTATGTTTATTCTGGCTATTTTTGTCTTTTATTTATATAATTTGGTCGCAAGCACTATGACAACTGCACTGTGCCGTCATATTGTGTGAAGCCCCTCCCATCCGGGGTTTTTTGGGGGTCTTAATGTCCACAAAAAAGTCATGACAATAAGCACACAGGTTGGAATCGGCTGACATTACGATGCTTGAGTGGCTGGAGAGTGGCTTCACAGGAGATTTTGCTGCATAGCTCATACACACTTGCATGTACACATACGAAACCTGGTACACATTTAGATCTCATTGAGCTGAACAACTTTCTCTGTAAGTGTCATGGCCTTTACTCAACAGGGAGTCAGTTATTTTGGGTTGTTTGTAAAATGCACCCAATGAAATTTAATATACTCCTCCTAGGGGATTTACACAATCACTACTACACATGGGCCAATGTGGTCTCAAGACATTGAGGATGGAAAATTGCGAAGGGATTTTTGATATCTTAAATGGTTCAGCCGTGGCATTGCCTTAAAATTATGCAGAAAAGTGACTATTAACTTTCATAGTGACATCACAGAGAGTGACATCATAGTGTGATGATATTTTTTCCAGCATCAAGGGCTTTTTGGAGGACTTAACATGCTAAAAAAGCACACAGATTGTGTACTGCACCCGGGTGGCGATGTCACAGGTCATCGTTGCTTTTGCAACTATATCTAATATTGTCCTGTTAATTGTGGATAGTTAATTTTTTTATTAAATTTTACACTTGAATCTTGTATTTTATACATTTATTCCGATCCACTAGGTGGCAGTATGCATCTAGTTGGTTATCTACCTGCCAACAAACCCAAAGAAGAAATCTTTCAAAGAGGTTGACATTTACACTATGCCCAATATTCTTAATGTTGATAGAATAAGATTGGTGCGATGACATCACTTTCTAAACAGTGGTCCACTTCCATGTTTTTTTTTTAATTTTTATTTTGGACAGCTATTCAAATATATCCGTAGTCACTTTGGAGTCAAGTCTACTTTGTTCTGTGCTTGAGGAAAGTATGGCTTGTATACTGTATACTTGTGCATTGGGCGAATTAGACACGAAACATGGAAGTGAGACGTTATTTAGATCAAAACCGCTTGTCTGCTCCGAAATCTAGTTATGTGTGAAGCATGTGTTGATCTAATCCTTACGGCCATAAGTGAGTATAAAGTACGAAGGCATGAGGCGAGAGGGTTGTTTTTGACATTTTATCCAAATATATCAATAATATTAGATGCATACTGCCACCTGCTGTATTGGAGAGTGTAGAGTGTACTCAGGTACGGAACCATTCAGAGCTTAAATCGATAATCTGACAGATTGATTGACAAAACGACAGACTGATAGAACGTTACACGGACAGAATGACAGACTGAAAAAGTGACAAAGCGAGAAAGCAAGACGGCAGAATTACAGAATGACTAGAGGAGTGATAAACTGGCAGACTGTTGGAACGACGGAATGATAGATTTTACAGACTGATACTCATCTGTTTTTGATGTGTAACAGGAAGTCTGTGAGAACATCTCTCTCGCTCTCTCTCTCTCTCTCAGATCTTTCTGATTAATCTGAAGCGGAGAAGGGATCGGAGGGAGCGGATGTTGAACTCTCTTGCCGCTCTGGGTGTGGAGGTCACGATCGCCAATGCTGTGGATGGCAAGTAGGTCACATAGTTCACACACACACACATTTTTCACATGCGTTTCACATAAAACTATATGCTGGACGTGTCATTTTGGTCATGACATTTGGTCATGCGTGTCATTTTGGTGGGCGTGTGGATTCTCACCACTACGTTGTTGATTGTCTTCCTTCACAAGTAATTCCCGTAGTGTTTCATTCTTTACATAAATCTGTCCTTTACACTTATTTTTCCTTCTCTTTCTCTCTCTCTTACTCTGTGCGTGTCAGGGCTCTGAACTCATCTCAGCTGCAGGCGCTGGGGATTGAGATGATGCCGGATTATAAAGACCCGTATTCAGGCAGGGTGCTGACCAGAGGAGAGATCGGGTGCTTCCTCAGCCACCACGCTATATGGATACAGGTATATACACACATGCGCACACAGGAAGTAACAAATAATCTTAAAACCTCAGCTAATACAGCAGCCTGAAATGTGTGTGTGTGTTAGATGGTGGAGAAGGGTCTGCAGCGTGTGCTAGTTCTGGAGGATGATGTGAGATTTGAGCCCAGGTTCAAAAGGAGGATACAAACCATCATGGAGGATGTCGAGAAGGTTCAGCTGGATTGGGACCTCATGTGAGACCAACACACACACACACACACACACACACACACTGAATGTGTTTAAGTGTGTATGGACATATATGTAGATTGTGTGTGTGTGTGTGTGAGTAGTTATCTGGGGCGTAAGCGGATGCAGGTGGCGCAGCCCGAGCTCTCTGTGGATGGCGTGAATAACCTGGTGGAGGCTGATTACTCGTACTGGACGCTGGCGTACGCCCTCTCCCTCAACGGAGCCAACAAACTGCTCTCGGCTCAACCCTTCAGCCGCATGCTGCCTGTGGACGAGTTCCTGCCCATCATGTTCAACAAACACCCCAAGTAAGAAAAGAAAGAGGGAGGTGGAAAGAGGGGAGGGGATGGATTGGTGGATAAAGCAATATGTAGATGGTAGGGTGCAAACAGAATGGATGGATAAAGATGGGGGGAAATGAATGGATGTAATTCTGGAGGCATAAATCAATGAATAGACGATAGACCAACACTTCATAACAATGGATAGATGAACAGGTGGATGGATGGATGGAAAAAAAAGGAAGGATGGTTGGACGGACTGAGAGATAGAGAAAGAGTTTGGTGGATGGATGGATAAATAAATATATATAGTTGATATGAGGAGTGTGAACACAATGGATGGATAAAGAAAGAGGTAACTGAATGGATAGAATTATGGATGTACTGTATAAAACAACAGATATGATAGAAGAACAAATAAAATAATACCGGTTGACCTGCTGATGAATGAATGGATGGATGTGTGGATAAAGGAACATTTAGATTGTAGAGTCCAAACAGATGGGATGGAAAAAGAAAGTGATAAATATAAGGATGTAATTATGGATGTACAGTATAAAATAATAAACAGACAACAGACCAACGCATTATAACGATGGCTCAGTGGACAAGTGGATGGATGGATGGACGGACTGACTGCATGATTTGGTGGGTGAATAAAGGGGGGATTGAGAGTAAAGTTTGGTGGATGAAGGCATAAAGTCGTTGATGGATGGATGGATGGATCAATATATAGCTATATATAGTGTAGTGGATATGAGGAGTGCAGACAGTGTTTGGAAGTATGGATGTATAAAACTATGAATATGATAGAAGAACAGATGAAATAATAGATGGACAGGCGGATGGATGGTTGACCTGTTAATGTGTAAATGGATGGACGGATGAGTGGACAGACGGGTGGAAAGATGGTTGAAATGTTTGTTGCTGGATGGAATGATGGAGGTTGGATATGCGATTGACCAGATCAATTGACCAGTTGGGTGGACGAAGGATTGGTTGGATGGCTGGATGGACAATGCAATTTGTGAACGAGTAAATGGAGGAATAGTAAGACGGATGAATGGATAAACCGGATGTTGATGTGTGAATTCAAAAGATGAAGGGACAGGTGGAAGGCTGCTTGGATAGTGAACTGAATAAATAGCTGATAGAAGAACAAACAGCAGTGAACAGATGAATGGATGATGGAAGGATGGATGGTGAATAATTTATTCATTTTATAGTTCTTGTAGGAAAACTACTTTAGGTAGATATAAATCGAATTAACTTTCTTTTCGACGTAAAGCTTGGATGTTATTCAGGAATAACAGGGTCGCCTGTTTATGACACAAACTTTCTGCAGTAGATGTCACACACACACACACACACATACACACGCATGCATGCGCGCGCCTCGTTCTCCTGCACACAGTGTTGGATTGTTCACCGAGGAAAAATAAGTACGGTGTCCCTGCTGGGTCACACCACACCTCCCTTTTCCTCCCTGCCACCCGTTCATGTTCCTGGACCTGGAGTTCTCTCATGTGCTCTCGCTCTCTCTCTCTCTCTCTCTCTCTCTTCCACCTCTGATGCCCTGCCCTCCTTCAACTCCTCCTTTCACCTGTTGTTCTTCTTTAGTCTCTCTCTCTCTCTCTCTCTCTCTCTCTCTCTCTCCAGCTCTTCTAGCCACAGCATTTGGCACATAACACCAGTGTGAAGTCTTTAACAGCATGCAGAGATTTTGTCAAAGTTTGTTCGGGACAGAACAGTGTAGGTTTTGTTGTTTTTCAAGCTGCATGTTTTTTTTTTTTTCCGCCTGATTAATTTTAAGAGGGAGAAAAAGTGATGGTGGTGTTTGGGTGGAAAGTGTTTTAAAAGAAATACTACAGTTCAAATAAAAATTTATGAACATGTTTTATGTCATTTCCCAACATCATATTGAACTATAATATGTGTGGAACATTATCGGGGAATTGCTGCTGCATGAGAGGAATAAAACGCATGATGATTATTTTCCTCTGACAGAACGACACAGAGTGTCTTATTCCTCACTTACTGAACAAGCAGCATACTGTAGCACTATACACAGTAAACATGTCCAGAAAAACAAGACATGTTTAATGACCTTTTAAGGAGAAGTTAAAAAAATATAAAATGAAACAGAGATGTTATGAAAAGATTAACTCAAAGGAACTTTTCATTGCTTTAAAATATTATATTTTCCTGTTGTAGCAATGAACCGACTGCAGTACTGATATTAATAATACTAGCAATAATAATAATAATAATGCACCTGTAACACTTCTAGACCATGTGGAATTATTGAAAAAAAATAATTATGTTTTTTTTTTTTAGGATTTCTTCCAAAATCTAAACCATATTCCACAAAGTAATGAAAATCTGAGTAAATATGATCCACTTAAAGAGGCGATCACGGGTGCCACGGGTACTGTAACGGCAGTCTCTGTGCCCGACCGGGTCCCACATGCTCCTCCACGAGACTGAAAGACCACCTTTCACCTCTCACTCTCTCTCTCTGAGGAATGCGAGAGGGGCTCGGCTCTTCCTGCTTCCAGCTCGGACAGCACAGCATTCCCATTGATAGGACTCAGGAAGGATGGGGGGGGGATTGGGGTGAGGGGGTCTGGGGCGAAGGAGGGATGGATTACTACACAAATACACTACAGGTTCTGTGTGAGGACATGAGAGAGAGAGAGAGAGAGAGAGAGAGAGAGAGAGAGAGAGAGCATGTTGTGAAGATACAGTATTGTTTGATGTCAAATGGAAATACACACAGACTTTTGGGACAAACAGAACATGAAAGAGCGACTGAGAGAGAACGAGAGACAGACAGATAAATAAACTACAGAGAGTCAGAGTGTGTTTGATGAATTTCCCATGAACATATTCAAAGTGCAGTCTCAAATCCATGGTGAAGTTCTTTCTAGGTCTTTCACACACAATCTGCCTTTCATGCGTCTTTATGGTCCCTCACAGGGGGGACGAGCAGGAAAGTCAAGGTCAGGTGAGGAAGTCTGCGAGGGTTTAGAAGTTCAATGACATGCAGAATAAATCCGTCTGTACCATCAATAAACAAACTTTAACAGTCTGAAACGTGACTTCATTTGCGATTCCTCAGATGTGCACTGTTTTGTGTAACGGTTTGATCTGGACTGGGTTCACAGGTAACGCACATTTACAAAGACATCACAGATCAAATGATCAAAGGACAGAAGTATCAAAAAATATCATTAGAATAAGTCAGTGTGATTTTGCATTACAGCTGGTGGGGGTTCGGATCCAATTCAAAGGTCTTCTTCAGACTGCCAGCCCAAATGCCATTCTCGTTTGTCATATGCAGATTAGAATCAGTTTGCTCTCATGTAGTCTGAACAGTAAAAAACCACATTGACTCGGATTTTGATTCAGTGTTTGGGATTTGGGTTGCCAGTCTGAACAGAGCCAAATCCATAGCCAGATCCAATCACTTTCAAATAGGTCAATGATTATTAAATGGTTTTTCTGATATTTCAGGTAGAACAAAAGTTATCATTAAGATGTAAATTTTACCAGTAACGGAATATGAGAATGACATCGCAAAAATGCAAAACACTGAGAATAAAATGTGAGTAAAATGTGAATAAAAACTGAGAATGTTTTTTTGTCACAGAAACAACCGAAAACAACCATAAAAACAAATGATCATGTGTATCGCTGCTATTACTTTGCAAACTGTATGTGACCCATTTAAAAATACATTTTTGCTCTGTCATGTTTGTATAGTTGGTTAAAATGAACTAAAATTCAGTTCATCATATTGCCCAGGTTGTGCTGAAAAAAAAAAGGATATGTCACTCAATACTGCACAATCCTGAGCCCTATAAAAAAAAAAACAGCAAAACAAAAAATATCTAAAATGCTCTGGGTTTTAAGGGCTACGGCCTTGTTCAGACTGCAGGTAATTTCCAATCGATGTCACAAATCTGATGTTTAGGACTGACTGAGCGAAGACCAAGCGTGAAATAGTATAAATGTCTTCTTGGATTGAGGTAAAAAATTTAGGCATAAGGAATGTAACACAATTGAAAATTAAAGATCAAATCAGATTCTGTGGGATTTGTTCTGTTCACACGGATATGAAAAGGAAAAAAAAAAAACAGATCCGAGCCACATGAAATGCAGATCTGATGTTTAGGACTGATTGTCCACACTGTACTTAGAAGTGATCAGATCGTTGCTTTTGTAATTTCTCTGAAATCAGCTCGGTCCATCTCAGAACCTCCTTTCTGTCTGTCTTTCAGCACGGCCTACATGTCCCACTTCGAGACGAGAGATTTACGAGCGTTCTCGGTAGAGCCGTTGCTGGTTTACCCGACGCACTACACAGGCGAGCCGGGTTACTTCAGCGACACCGAGACTTCCACCATCTGGGACGATGAAGCTGTCAGTACAGACTGGGACCGATCCCATGCTCAGAAAACCGCCCAGCAGGGCCGCATTCGGCCCGTCGCCCAGAACAGCGTGACTGGGGAAACGCCGCCCCCTGCTGCCCGTGCATCACGAGATGAACTGTGAACGGACTCCGTGTCTGTAAAGGTGTTTATGCCGTACAATAATAAGTCAAGAACTAGACTCTACAGTGATCTTAAAGATATTTTTATGATTCTATTAAGGTTCTTCATCAGCTCAGTAGACAGTAATAAAATTGCTAGCACACACTTATATATCTTATACCATGAGAGGTTTAATGGCAGTGGTGTGGAGGTAGGAGAAAACGAACAAGGAACACAGATTCAGCGTGGGCAGACGATTCTTTACTCTTGTACAGGATTCCTAGTTTCTAGCAGAAGATAATTAATAGTAACAATTTCAGTATGCTACTTATTAGAGGAATTATGCTCTGGATAGCGGCATGGTACTTCTTGTTCATTACTCAATCAAAGAAGATAAGAAGCACAAGCTTGTAGATGTGAGGAGTGTTTTAGACTTCTGATAGCCAAGCTTGCAGACCACATGTTTGGTGTGGAAACAGGTTTCAGAAAACTTGTAGACTTCAGGATATTTATCCTTCAGGACTGGAGCAGGACCATGCTGGATCAGGAACAGGTAGACTCTAAGGGCTGTAGACATCAAAACTGAAGCAGAAATTGGTAGACCTTAATGATTGGAGGCATCATGATCACAGCAGACATTTTAGGTTTCCTTTTTAAAGCAGAAGTAGTTTGGCTTTAGGTTTGATGCATAAACTTATAAGCCTCAAGTTTGGAGTAGATGCTTGTAGGCTTTAGGACTGAAGCAATAGTTGGTAGACTGGTAGAAATTACGGCTTAGACCAAGACTGGAGAAGGAACGTGAAGGCCGCGGGATAAGAGCATTAACCTACAGTATACACCACAGAACTGAAGCAGGAACTGGTAGACTGGTAGAAACGACCAGGACAGGAGAAGAACTTTGTGGACTTCTGGACTGGAGAGGAAACCCGAATGCCTCAGAATCTCAGCAGGTAGACCTTGGGACTGAAGCAGGAACTGGTAGACCGTATGTGTTTGTGCAGAAGACTGTAGACCACAAGATAGAAGAGAAGTTTGTAGAAATCAGGATTGCTGTGAAATCTTGTAGACCTCAGGAATAGAGCAGGAGTTTGAAGGTCTCAAGATGGGACTGTGAAGCCTTAGAGATCCTGTCTGATGGTGCAGAAGCTTGGAAAAGTTTGTACACAAGAATAAATCCTCAGTAATATCTTAAAACTCTAATAATTATCTATTGATAGGTAAATTTGGTGTGTTTGGAGTTAATATCAAGAAGGGCCATCTGAACATTCAGACTCTAAAGACTGGAATCCATTCCAATCCATAATCCCAAATACTTAAATTCAGATGTAGTTAGCTTTCTAATTAAGACTTGACCCATTTCAGGACAAACAAAGAGACATTTTTTGAAAGGTTTATTTTAATTTGCTCAATAGCTCTAACTTTTTTAATCACATTCTCTGTTTGAACGCTAATACTCGGAGAAGTTTCCCACTGCTGTGTATAATTGATGAAGAACCTCAGACAAGTCGTGAAATATCTTCAGGTTTGGGTTTGAGACTTGCATACATACCACAAGCTCAGACAATCACAGGATTGATCATTTCAAACGTTGTCCTTCAGGTACGTCCCTCATATTCGCTGGTCGTTCAGCCAATAGCATTGCAGCAGGCTGAGATGCTCAGACATGATTGGCTAACTCTGGACAAGCAGAAGAAGAGGGGGGCAGAGGCTTAAACTCACTTTATTTATTTCCACAGATGGTGTCATTTGATTTGTCTGTCTGTCTCTCTGTCTGTCTATAGAGTTGTCCCTGGAGGATGTTATGAGACACTTATAACCGAGAGACAGACAGACCAACAGTTACACATACAGTACAAGACTCACACACAGTTTTAGCAGTATCAACAAAGATGATCACAAATCATTTGTTTTTTTTTCTTCTTTTTTTTTTATTTTATTTAACTGATGTGTAACAGGGTGCAGGTGTGAAATAAAAAAAAGAGAATATCTGCATCTCTTTGTGTGTAAGTTTTTTTATTATTATTAATGCAGTCTTCGACCTTCTCAGTCTCAAAACAGGCATTTTGCCCACCTGATGATGGCGCTGTAACCAAAAGCCTTAGGTTATGGAAAGTAAGAGAACACAATTAATTTCATCCACAATTATCAATATCGACATTCATCAAAGAAAATAATAAAGCCTGAGAGGTGGGTAGAGAAGCTGTACTTCAAAATCATATTACTCAAGTAGAAGTAAACAAGTATTCTGTGAAAATATACTCAAGTACTGACTAACTGGTTAATCTAACTTAATGTCAGAGTATACAATTTTTTATTATTTATTGGGTTATTTATTGGGTATTTATTTATTAAGTTAACATATCACACAAACAGGAAAAAAGCATCCTATACTCACTGCAAGATTGTACACTAACCGCAGGATCCCACTAGGAGCAGCATGGATTTATGTTTAGTTCCGCAAAATGAGAGAAAAATCCGGAAACTTTTGTTTGCGCATGCGCAGTGAGTGTGTGTGGGGCGGATTCACAGGTAGGGTGAATTTAAAGAACACCGGCTGAAGACCTGATTGGTCAAACGGAGTCATGTGATCACTGTTGCTGTGTCTGATTGGTGAAACAGTCATGCTGCAGATCCACCGGCTGCATGTGGAGAATAAACGGTTGGAAACGTAACGAGTCGAGTGGAGCCGAATGTAGCGGAGTGAGAGTCGCGTTTCTTCTTCACAAAGCTACTCAAGCAAAAGTAAAAATATGCTGCAGTAAAACTACTTATAGAAGGACATTTTCTTTCGAAAATTTATTCAAGTAAATGTAACGGAGTAAATGTAACTGGTTAATAAAGCCTTCAGGCTACAATACTGGACATGTCCTCGTCCAGTGGGTCGGTCTCTCTTATAAAGCTTTCCAGTTCAAATAAACAGACACAATGTGAATTTTATCTTTTCTAGTTTAAGAAGTTCAGGAATGAAATTCCCACAAACAGTTTTGTACCCGAGTCTCCAGTAACAAACTGGACTTCGTATTATACTGAACTTCCAGCCTGCAGATCAACCCCTGCTATGTGATCTCACACAAGTGAGTCTGGTTCCTCTCAAGGTTTCTTCCTATTGCCGTCTCAGAGTTTTTTCCTCATGGTGGCTTAAATGGTTACTGGGTTAATAATCGGAAGGTCGAGGGATTAAGCCCTAGCATGGCCAAGATGCCACCGTTGAGCCCTTGAGCAAGGCCTTTAACCCTATATGCTCCAGGGGGCGCTATAACCTGGCTAACCCTGCGCTAGGCATCAATTTATATTTACTGTTTTATTTATAATTTTGCATACAAGCTAAATACTGTATAAGACTTTCACAAATATCTTACCAGCTCCACTTCCGACCAAACAGTTCATATACTGTGGAATGAGAAAATAATATACAAAGGTTTTTCAACTCCTCTTAAAAATGTCTGTGCTCGTCCCTGACCGTAAATGATTTAGTTTACTATAATAAAACAATTATTCTCAAAACTTGTACATTTTTTGTTTTTACTTACGTTTATTTAATTTGTTATTAAAGGATGTAAATAACAGTACTGCAAGTGAATAAAAAAAATCAAGCTGATTAAAATTATAGGATAAATGTATTGTACTGAGGGCTGTAGGGTGTGCTAATCAGAACTGGTGCCAAGTTGGAATTGGTTCCAAGTTTTAAACCACCGTGAATTAGAGAAGACAAAGGTGAGAATCATCTGTCCCAAGACCTAGTGGTGTTCCGGGCCATGTCCCCTGCCGAGTCCTACTGTATACCAAGTCTGAGTCCAGCCATAACCCAAGCTCCAAACATCTAGCAGTAGTTCATAATGCCCAGCTCTAGTGTCTCTTAAAAATCATGATCAGTTCATGTTTTTTTTACTTCACATGCATCTAAGTTCTTTTGTTGCTCCTTATGTCCCTCATGAAGCCAAAGACTGAGATAGGAATCCGGTTGCGTTCACGTCATTTCCTGCTGTACCTTTTGTTGTACCTTGGATTCAAAGTCTCGGCCATGTTCCTGCGAAACTACCGATTAAACATGAAAGGGATTAAATGTGGGATACATGAGGAAGGTCTTGTATAAACCTTGACTTTTATATCTAAAATATCCTGCATTTAGGCTTACAGAAATCGAAGTTGGCCAGCACGAATATCTCTGTTCCCGGGCCTGTGCCGATGGCGACACCCTTCCAGGCTTTCAGGCTCGTGCCGGGCTGAAGTGGAGGCAGGTCAGCAGTGTCCTCTGCGAACGTAAGATATCCATCCATCTGAAGACATACAAGTGCTTTATGCGTCCAGTTGCACTCTACGGATCCAAATAACAGTCGGACCAAGAAAAGCACTGCATCAGGACAGGTCGAGGGAGAAGAAGAGCTTTAATACAGCTGCCATGGCTTCATAAGAAAAAAGTTTACCATAAATGGTACATTAAATTATAATGTCTTAAAATTCCTTCCTTGTCATAAAAACCTACTCAAGCTCACACTCTTAAACCGGCCATAGAGGAAAAGACGATAACTTTTGCCGTTTAAATTTCCATTCAATTAAAGTGAAATATCGTATTAGTCATGTACTGTACATACTTTGGCACATCCTGTAGTATAAAGTCATAATAAAACACGAACATGGCATTAATTCTAAAGACTCGGCTTAATAAAAGCAATTTCTTTCTCACCTTCATTATCTTTGTGCAGTTTCTCACGCTGTTGTACGGATGCTCGAGGTGTGTTCACTCTAATGTCAGTTCAGAGTTTTCATTCTCCAGCTGCTTACACACACACACACAGAAGCAATTCTTACACTTAGTGACATTTTTCTTTCAACAGAAATCATGGTTTATCGTGAGTGACTGCTTACGACAAGGATTTCTAGCTCTCCAGAGTCTCACCTGAGCGCTGATCCCATCTTTAGTTCTGATAATACGAGACAATCATCAGTCCTGTTGTTTGAAAGAACTTGGAACAATGATTTTCTCATTTACCTGCTGAATCTGACTTCATGTCCGTATCCTCGTCCTGTTCCATCTTGTGAATCTGATCCTTCATCTCGGTTATCTCAGCCTCCAGCGGTGTATTGGACTCCTTTATCTTCTTATATTTCTCTTTCAGGGTGTCGTTTGCCTCCTTTTCTTTTTCATACAGCTTTAACAAAAGAGGGTAACATTTTAAAGTTTAATGCAAAAGGAGAAATTTCAAAGTGCAGGAGGTATGCACGAATGAAATGTACTTTTTAGCACTTTTCTAAGCAGAATGCTACAAAGTGCGTCATTTATTAAATTAATTACAACCGAAACTAAAAGGAAAAAAAAAACATATACAGTGTGTTCGGAACTTGAGCTCAAGTACTCGATTTAGAATATTAATTTTCATTCATTCATCGTCTATACCGCTTCATCCTGTATTGAGGGTCGCGGGGGGGCGGCTGGAGCCTATCCCAGGAGTCTTAGGGCACGAGGCCTGGACAGGGTGGCAATTCATCACAGGGCACACACACACACACACACACTGATTCACACACTATGGGCAATTTGTGAACACCAGTTATCCTAATCTGCATGTCTTTGGACTGTAGGAGAAAACCAGAGTACCTGGATGAAACCCACAGAGCATGGGGAGAACATGCAAACTCCATGCACACAGAGACGGGAATCGAACCCGGAACCTGGAGGTGCAAAGCGACAGTGCTAACCACTACACCACCGTGCCATCCCAATTCAATTAGAACCATTCAATTTTATTTATGACATTTTTAACAAAAATGGTCGAAAATGGTTATTGTCACAAAGCAGGTTTACAGAATCAAAAGAAAATCAGGGAAATGAGTATGAAAAACTTCAAGCTCACCTCTAAAGCGGTCTCCATCCCCAGTTTCATCACGGCCTCTCCACTGACGAGCGCTTCATAACTTTCTAATCTCTCCTGAATCAAAGACGTAAAAAAGAAGAATGACATAAAAATTCATTTTCACAAAGTCTGCCGCATCAGTTTTTATGATGTCAGTTTGCATATACGCCCAAATGTGATGAAGAATGATCAGATGAAGAGCTGATGAATTTCCCTTTTTGACATGAAAATGAACACATGCTGGCATTATTGCTTTGTGCAAAAAAGATTTTCTGACTCACCTTTTCCGCTCCTTCGTGCATCATACGGCACTCGTCGTTATGAGCAGTCAGCTGATCGACTTTAGTCTGCAGCTTGTAAACCGTGGAGCTCAGGTACAAAAGGTCTTTAATGGCCACCAGTGCATGGATTTCCAGATCCATGGTTTCATACAGAGCATTCTAGAAGTTCAAAAGCAAAAGCGCCTTGGCTTTATTGACTTCTACACACACACATTTAGACACAGTTGTCTGGGCTAGAGAACGGTCGAAAAAGGTTTGGAGGCAAAATGTCTCAAAAGATCAAACAAAGAAAGAAACAAACAGTTCGTAAAAGCAGTTATGATTTCATGAGCGCAGTAGCGTACCTCTAGCATTTTATTTTGCTCTTGGAGAGGTTTGGTCGTCATGTCGTCGTCGTCGGACAGCTTGCTCTGCTCAGCCTGACCCCCTGCCTCATTATGCTACAACACAAACATGGAGGAGACGTTGTTTAAACTCATTTAAATGGAAATGAATTCACTTCAAAACAGAGAAAAGAGGGGGCGGGGCGGGGGCGGGGCAGTGTTTCCAGTAGTTTTACATGCAGTTGTGTTACTACGTTATCATCTTCAGGTGGAAACATGTATTTTGGGCTGTTGATAAAAAGTTCCAGTATGGGTTCTAATAAAGGTGTTAAGATATTATTATTTGTGTATAATTGTTAGATGGCGTAGTGGTTAGCGTTGTCGCCTTGCACCTCCAGGTCCTGGGTTCGGTTCCCTCGTCGGGAATCTATCTGCAAGGAGTTTGCATGTTCTCCGCGACCCTGTATACAGGATAAAGTGGTAGAGATGATGAGCGGGTGAGCGTGGGAACATTCAAGCCAACCTGAGCAGGTTCCTCGTCCTGGTCCTGAAAAGCACGGTCATCCAAAGGAGGCGCTGCAGAGGCTCTCGGATCTGGACCAAAAACCAAAACATCACATGAGCTGGCCATAATTCAAGCATTAATTTGTGTCTGTATGTGCATATAGAAATGTGAATAAATACGGTGGGCACCACTGGCCTCAACGGTCCCTAGTTGGACTACAGAGGTTCCTAGATGGATGGAGGGATGGATGGATATAAATGCATATACAGTATATTCACACTCCTTAAAACCCTTAAAACCCAAGCAGCATGGATATGTGTCGGCAACTCAGCATCGCTCAGTGACGATGTTAATAAAATATTTGAAAAATATACTGTATATGTGCTTATATGGAAGCCTTGCTGGTGTGTTATCGTCCTTTATCCTCAGACTTCAAACTGTGTATTTGGGTTTTTGGATATGTCAGGTAGTACAAACGTTATCGTAAGTTTTATAAAGTGTAAAATTTACCACTACCGGAATATGGGAATGACGTTGCAAGAATGTAGAACTCTTTAAAAAAATTATTTTTATGTATATTATTACTAATATTATTATTATTTTGCTCTTCGAAACAACCGGAAACTACCATACAAACACATGATCATGTGTATCTGTGCTATCGCTTCGCCTTTTTGCTCAGTCATGTTTGTATAGTTGCTTAAACTATCATCCGGAGATCTCAAGTTCGATTCCCGGGTGGCGCTGTAACCTCGCGCAGCCGGAGGTCTAGAGAGAGCTGATTGGCCGAGCTCTCTCAGAGAGGAGGGATGAGAGGTACTCAGTGCTCCCACATTAATCACGGCTCTACAGCCAATCAGGGGCGTCTGTGAGCTCACGCGAGCCGAAGGATTGGATAGCGCCGTCCTCCGAGTGTGTGACTCCGCCCCCAACGGTGCGTGAGCGAGCAGTTCGAAAAGAGGCGGTCGGCTCGCGTCACGTGGTTCGGAGGAAACATGTGATAGTCTTCGGCCCTCCCGACTGAGTGGTAGTAGTAGCCTTAATGTGGAGCCCCCTAGTGACGGGGAGGAATTGGACACGACTAAATTAAGGAGAAAATCAGGGGAAAAAATCCCCTGAATGGGGGGATAAATAAATAGACAAACAAATAAATGAATGAAATAAACTAGTTACCTGCGGGAGGAGGTGTGTGCGCGGTGTGTGTCCGCTTCCTTTCATCAGAACAGTAATAACAGAAGCAAAGTCCCGCGGCGGCAGCGGCTGCAGCTCCGGCGGCGGACAGCAGAGGGCGCAGTGGTTCACCTCCCGCCAGACATTCAAATAAATCCTTTAAAAACTCAGATTCTATACTATATGTAAATAAAGTAAGAAACAACGTGTCAGAGACTCCCGCCCATAGTGATTAGGCAAGAAACATGTCAGAAAATGCTTCCTGTTTGTCAGAAAATGCTCCTATTATATATATATATACTGTAGAACAGACCAATACCTACACAGAATAACTATAACACTGGTGTTCTGTCAAATTATGCTACCTTGTAAATCTACTGTAACATTAAGTGGCGCATGCTTTGATAATGTGATAAAATATTTCTTGGAAATTGTATCAGTAGCATATTCTGATTGAATTGTTAAATTTCAAATATTGCTCCCTGTTCATCATCACCAAAATAAATATATGAAACAAGCTTGTCTGTCTTTGCATGCACAGGACCGTTCAGTAGCAAAAAATTATAAGTAGTACAGCTTGGCGGAACACTTCAAACACCAAGCAGTGACTTGTATATGACTGTATATGACAGGCTGGGGTTATAGGTCAGTCACTCTTCGTCTACACCGCTTTGTCCTGTATGCAGGGTTGCAGGGGGGCCTGGAGCCCATCCCAGGAAACTTAGGGCCCAAGGCAGGACTTTTAATTTTTGAGGTGTTTGCAGTGCCTAAATATCACCAAATAGCTTTTCTGTAACAGTCCGACAGCTATTATTCTACTCCAAGTGCTCATGATCTAACGTCCAGTTCATAACCTTGTGTGATTTTATATATAGTTAAGTGTAAATGCATTATTAATAGAGCGGACAGGCTGTGTGCAGATTATTACCTGGTTCACTGCACGTGAGGTGTAAGGTAAAGATACACGGCCTGGCACTACTTTAGGAGAGGCAAATTATCAGGCTGCATCAAGCAAAGAAAACAACTAAGAGATTTGAAATGACTGGAACTGGGTTAAGAACCTTTCAACACGTTATGCCTTTATGGTATTCAAGCTCTAGTGAAACTCTGGGATAAGTGCAATAGTGTAGCAGGGGGTTATATAGAGAAATAAAGGGAGTTTTACTCTCAAAACCGTGTTCTGATATTCGGTACAATTAAAAGTCCCGGTTTGATTTGAACGCCCCTTGTACATGTCTACGCTGCTCTACAACGCCAACAAAGCTCATCCTACTCTGTCTAGGTTGGCTAAGAGGGTAAGAGTCACACACACACATACTTCAAAACTAATTAGATTCTCTTCCATTAATATTCTACTGATTGCAGATGTACTGCTCTGTGTGGGCACTTTTATGCCGGAGGAATTTTATATTCTGTCTCTCTGTTATATTCTGGCTTTAAATCAATATTGACTTTTATAAGGGGTGGAATGAGAATGAGAATGGTGTGTGTGTGTGTGTGTCTGTGTGTGTGTGTGTAAGTCTGCATTTCCAGTCATTTAGCATTTGGTACAAAAGAAAAAGACCTAAAAATAAAAAATATAATAACAAAAGGTCTCGTTCCTATGAGGTCATAGTGAAAAACAAACAGATTTTTGCAGGAAATATATTTAAAATGTTTAATTGGGGAAATTTTTCTCCTTGCTAACCTGCAGGGGGCAACAAAACCACATGGTCCACTTCACTTCCATGAACATGGTCATTCATCCTCAAAATCGAGAGCACTCACCATCTATACTGCTTAATCCTGTATTCATGGGCCTGGAGCCTATCCCAGGAGACTTAGGGCACAAAGCAGGGTACACCCTGGACAGGGTGCCAATCCATCACAGGACACACACACTACGGCGAATTTGGGAACGCCAATTAACCCAACCTACATGTCTTTGAACGGTGGGAAGAAACCAGAGTACTCAGAGGAAACCCACCAAGCACGGGGAGAACATGCAAACTCCATGCACACAGAGACGGGAATCAAACCTGGACCCTGGAGGTGCAAGGCGACAGTGCTAACCACTACACCACCGTGCCGCCTACATCTAGAACATTTCTCATTTAATTTTAAAAGACATTTCACTAGACTGAGACACCAGACAGACAGTACGTCATTACACAATTTATTGTAAAATAGAAAAAAAAAAAAAAAAAAGAAAGTAGTAAGGCAGTAATATGTTCATATCATTAATCCAAACAGTGACATGGTCCTACAATTTTTTATTTTTATTTTACTGCATATACAAAAACAACAACAGGCCCAAACTGGAGCCTTGAGGGTCCACTACATTTTCCACTGACTGTGACTGTAATATTTATTTAACAATTTGTTTAATTGACCCGACTTTTCCTTCGTCTTATTTTCTATTATGCTTTTTGAATTTCGACTGCACTTAAATGACTCATTTGAACTGATCCACTGAACAAAAGATCCGCTGATCCGTTCACTGAATCGCTGAAGATGAAAAGGATGAATCTCTGTCATGACTGAAAGACTCACCGATCTGACTGGCTGAACAGGAAACGAGGGACTCTCATTCCCGTTAGATTCACTAATCAATACAACATTTCTTCAGATTTGTTTTTCCACTGTAGAGGTTAGGGTTCGATTCCCGCCTCAGGTCTGTGAGTGTGTGGAGTTTGCATGTTCTCCCTGTACCTCGTGGGTTCTCCAGTAACTCCAAAGACGTGCAGATTGTGTTTGTGTGCCCTGTGATGGTCTGGCACCCTGGTACCCAGCCTTGTGCCCAAAGTCTCCTTGGATAGGATCCAGGCCCCAACCCCGCCATCTGCCCCCCCAACCCCCCTAGCTTCTCCCCATGTCCTGTTAGTGCAAATCTGTTTTTTTTTTTTCTGTTGAAAACTTTGCACAGTGAATAAAGAAAAATGAAAAAATATATATACTGTTACAGACCTGCTGGTTTTTGAGGAAAAAAACTTTTGAGGAATAAACATAATCTTTAAAGCTCATTTTAAAAGCATCTTAGCATTTTTTTTTTAATAGACAGATTTTTGATTTTAAACAACTATTCAAACATACTGTACCTGACTGAGGAAATGAAAAATGGTTCACACAGACAAGGAATTAGCAGAGACACACATGATCACGTGTTTTTATGGTTGTTTTCATCCGAACAAAACATCTAGTCGTACATTTAAAGTAATTTACAGGCTGGGATGCACGCCTTTCCAGGAGGAGGTGTACTGTAGCTTCAGCTCCTTTTGCAGATCCTAGCTTTAAACATTGCCTAGTCACATGACCGACTGGCTATCTATAAACTGAGGACCGCCGCCTGCCACTCGGCGAAGGCGTGCACGTTTGTCATTCTCTGTGAAGCGTAGCGTGTCGGAGTAGAGATGCAGGAGTTGAGGAGCACCGTGAGGCCTGCTGGAGGTGAAATAACACCCCTGCAAATGATCTGTCATGTTGCATAAGCACAACAGATGAGTCAGAGAGTCAGAGAGAGAGAGAGGGGTGTAATTTAGTGAGTGAGTCAGAAAGAATTTATTTCTAGTGCAGACATCTCTCCTCGCCTCCTCCTACATACTGTAAAAGCCTGGAGACTGCAGTGCGATGCAGGAGAGCGGCATCACTCCTACTTTCTCACTTCTATCCCACAATGCCATCTGCAGTATGACTCAACGTTTAGAGTCGTAGTAGATAACAGGACATCGATTTCACCAGTCTGACATTTACATTAACGGGCTTTTATTCCAGTCCGAGCACAGAACTGATAAACTGCAGGACGCTATCGATTCGTGTTCATCGATGCATGTGCGTGAGTTATCTCGCAGTACAATGACTTACTCCAGCGATGAACTACACTCAAGGGTCGGATATGTTTCGCTTCCTCATTCTTGGATAATATGAAAAGAGTACATGTTTTGCACTTTTGTAACCTCTTCCATAACAGGTTGCTATGGGTTTATAGCTCAAACTGGAATACACGGTTGTCAATCAACAGAAAATGACTCATCTTTTTCATTTATAAATCACAGTTAAATATTTTCCTTCCTAAAAGTGCCTACGTTGCATCTTTGTGCTATAGCATCAAGCTAACGTGTTAGCATCAGTACAATGACCTGTAGCGAGGGAGTCAGGTAGGCGTTTGAAATTCTGTTTGATTCAAAGCGAAATGGATGAAATAAAAGAACATAAGAAAAAACCTCCAACAAGCTACAGCTAATAATCTTCCAAGCATTATTTGTCCCAGACTTCGGTTCCCTCTATCCATTGCGCTACACGTCAGTCACGTGATGTTCACGTGCATCTCGGTTCATTGGATTAGTTTGTCTATTTAAAGTCCATGTTTCAGTTCAGTCTCGCTTGTGTTTTTTTGTGATATTGTTCTCTTGTCGTCAATAGTGGCAATGTTGTGTCTGTTCAGTGTTCGGGTGCATTTTGCTTTAGCATTAGCATGATCAATAGCATTAGCCTGTAGTTTGTAGTCGAGCCATAGCTGTACTGTAGTTCTTATGTGTTTGTTTGGGTCTTTAAAATGTTAAAACTACATTATATTAAAGTCTGCACTTGCATCCTGCCTCAACTCTATTCATGGCATCTATATAAATAAAAAATGGTTTGGTCTGTACGTTGGTCAGAACTCGCTCTTTCAAAGATATCTTTACGTTTCATACATTGGAGGACCCGAAACCCGTGTCAGCAATGAATGAAATCAATACGTTGAGTAGAAGTGAAGTTATGAGCAGTTTTGTGCACGATTACAAACCGCAAGTTTTTCACAGTCACGAACCTGTGCGTGTGTCTTAAATTGACCGCTGGACAGAGTTTAATGAAACTTTTGCTGTACTTAGTAGTGATGGGAAGTTTGAATCGTTT
This sequence comes from Clarias macrocephalus, assembly GCA_011419295.1. Lineage (NCBI taxonomy): Eukaryota > Metazoa > Chordata > Actinopteri > Siluriformes > Clariidae > Clarias > Clarias macrocephalus. The sequence goes on from JAAGKR010001707.1 coordinate 89,758, forward strand.
TAGTGTCTCAGTTCTTCATCAAAATGAACGAATGTTTTTTTGAGTAATTTAGTTCATTTCGTTCTTTTGATCAGAAATAAAATAAAATGTTACATTTTCAATAAACATACTTCCAACACATCTACATACACACATTGTGGCTCTAGTTCCAGTAATGAAAATATTACAATGCAGCTAAGGACATATTATTATAAACAGAATGAGCAGCTCACCGTCATATCTTCTAGTCCGAGTCGTTTGTTCTTTTGAATCTATTGCACTTCATAGCGTCTATGGGAGTCACGTGACGAAAGAACGAACGACTCGGACTTGGAAGATTCGTTGAGAACCGTTCAATTCTGTTTCCTGTACACAACCTGCGGAGGTCTTGCGATGATTTGTGCATGTGCGCCCAGTAGAAAATGAACGAATCACACTCCGGGACTACTCGTTCTTCTGAGTCACGTTAAAGATTCGTTTAAAAAGAACGACTCGTTCATGAACGACCCATCACTAGTACTTAGATCTCTGAATCTCTGATCTACTTAGAAGTTTAACCTGCACCATAAGAGAAATCAAAATTTAGAGTAAAAGCGATGTTATGAACAGTTATGTGCCGGATTTAATAAACTACTTAAAAATTCTACTGTAGCTACTACTCCGATTACCGAACAGCGAGTGTATTTGTCTGACCAGGAAAGAAGTACAACTTAGTGTAAACAAGGCGTCAGATACTCGACCTTACAGAATGTGATTTCTGTGTATTAATAAGTTAGACAGAGAGACACACAGACATGTACGTGGACTTCAACCTCAAATAATAATAATATCACTCATTACACTAAAGCTGATCAGCTCTTAACCGTTAACACTTTAACCATCAATGACAACCATTAGGTTAATTTACTATATAAATGCCCAGTTTAAAGTTTTATTTATTTTTTATTTTTTTGGATTTTTCCCAGATTTTCTCCCTAATTTATTCGTGTCCAATTCCTCCACTAGGGGGCTCCATATTAAGGCTACTACTACCACTCAGCCGAGAGGGACAAAGACTCCGAACCACGTGAGAGCCGTGATTAACGTGGGAGCACTAAGTACCTCTCGTCCCTCCCCTCTGAGAGAGCTCGGCCAATCAGCTCCCTCTAGACCTCCGGCTGCGAGAGGTTACTCGAACTAGCGTTCTCCGGATGATAGGGCGAGCGCTTTTACCACTGCGCCACTCGGAGGCCCATCAGTTTAAACATTTCTGTCAATTTTTTTCTTTTTGTTTGTTGATCCAAATCTCCAGAAATCTCCAAAGGACATTTCTACAGCTTTTTTTTTTTTTTTTTGCTCTGGGATGCGAGCCACGGTTGCTCTGGTCCCGCCTACCTAAGCGGTTCTGTTCAAACCCAACAACCACTAAAGATTTACACCCACATACAAGCTGCATCCTCTGCAGGGGGTCTAGTCTAATATTCACACCTGGAAATCATGCACTAGAGACAATTGTGTCATTGCTGTAATCAGTGATTATGTTGTTGGACTTTGTACTTTAAAGGAGCAGAGAACAAAAATAAGTAAACAACCGAGCACACATAAGAGCAAAGTTATTGGATAAATGTAGGGGAAAACTCGAAGAAGCAGAAATGAGAAATCTCTACAGTATTTAGTAGGCGCAAATAATACACTGTAATAACAATATAGTGGAGTGTAATGAATAACCATGAGGAAGTTAATTGTAATACTGAGAGAGAGAGAGAGAGAGAGAGAGAGAGCGCTGTGAGATCTGGCACAGTTTTTGCATTAAAATTCTCTCTGAACAGCTGAATCAGATGTTTCCTAAAGCTCCATGAGGAAATATAAACTTGAATGATGGTCCCTGTTATCTCTTTATGACTGGACTATAATAACATTGAACTCTGTGTTCCACTGCTGCTCATAACACACTCTGGTGGAGCGCTAACTTGCAGCACAAGAGGAGGAGTTTGTCATGCAATCAGACAATTTTATACACACTAATAATTCAAATTTAGTAAAGCTTTTATCTAAAATCAAAATACTCATATGTGTGTTTCTCAGATGGTTGAGACTCTGTCAGGTCCACAGTCAGGTCGCAACTGTTGGGCCCTTGAGCAAGGCCCTTAAACCCCCCCCCCCCCCCCCCATCTGAAATGCCTGATACAACCCAAAAGTTAAGGTGTGGCTCCAGGGGCCACATCTAGGTCGGAGTGCATGTTTGTTTTCCGGATTGTAAAAGTTCATCTAATTCTTGATGGCATACAACAAAGTACTGCCCATGCAAATATGGTGCTCTTTTTTATTTATTTATTTATTTATTACATTTTATTTATTTGTTTGTTTTAAACAAGAATATTGTCTGATCTCACTCAGTGGCTCCAATGAAACTCCCCTAATATACTGTAGGTTTCTTGGAGGTTCAGACTTCTGTGACCCTGTATACAGGATAAAGTTTTTTTTTTATGTCATATATTTTTTTATTAATTAATGTTACTAGTTCTCAGTGTTTATATATAAGATGAATTTCACTGCTAAATTTTCAGACCTTCACTCCATTATGCTAATTATTTTTTAAATAATTGTTTCATAGTTGTCTATAGCAAAACCTTTTTGTTTTTGGAAATCAGTACATATCCTTCTTTACAATGGTTTAAATTGACACACTTTTGGGACAAAATGTGACATGAACAACTGCATTACATATCAAAACATGACACGTTCATAAAGAGCCGATCGTATCCCTCCGTTCTGTAACATGATCAGTGAAGTGAACGTACAAGATTGGCAACACAACAGTTGCCATTTGAGTTTTAGAGAATGTTAAAGCCATTGCAGTTTCCCCGGCAGTCATGGACTTACACATTAAGGTGCTGCCATTAACTACCGAAGTGGGAGATGAGGAGACTGATGATGTACTGAATATGAAAATTTTTATTGTTTTTTTAAAAAAGTTTTTCATGATCTTCAACATTCTTTTAAAAATGTCACCGATAAAAGATTCATTGATCTGTTTACTGAAATGAAAAACAAACAAATCTCTGTCATAATCAAATCATTCACTCGACCAAACACTGATAAGTGAATCTCATGACCCACTGTCAAAGGGACACAACATGCATACAAACAGACAGTTTTTCTTTAATTCAGTTTTATTGTTGTGACTCAATGAAAACGTTCAGCAAATATTTTGAGTAGGATATACAGAATGGAGAACATCTTTTGAAAAAGCTAGGTTTTCTCAAAACTTCTAAAATGTATTTATTTAATCTCCTGCATGTGTAGATTTGTATTTTGTATAAACATTTCATTAATTTAATAAGAACTCATTAATTCACTTATCATCTATACCAGAATACACAGGGAGAACATGCAAACTCCATGCACACAGACCCCAAAGTGAGAATCGAACCCTCGACCATGGAGGTTCAAGGCGACCACTAAAAGCCACGTGCCGCCTTACAGGAGCTCACCTTGAGAATGTGAGCAAAACTAAACTGGAACAATGCGGAAGCAGCATTTATGTTTACCTAACAGTTCATCCTCTTAAATTAGCCTCAAAGTTGGACGTTAAATGTTGAATATTACATTTTAGGGCCTGGATTGTGGCCTGGAATTCACATGCTTTTGTGCGCTGATTGGCCGCCCGGTTGACCTTTAGACAGATTAAACATGAAAAGGAGGAATTTATAAGCAGCTCACATAACGCTGCAGAGATGCTGGTGTCAGCACGCTGGTTCAGAGAGTCAGAAGCAGTGAATACCTAACCCCATGTACTGTATACTGTATGAATATGTAACTGTAAACAGGAAGGGTTATAGACAAAAGGGTTTCATACTCTGAGCGCAATGAAGAAGGAAATATGGCAAGATAAGAAACATGTGCATATGAATATACATATACGGAGAAGGGTTATGCACAATGTGTGCGATGCTTGTGGATGAGGAAACGGATTGTATACCGTGGTTATGATATTACAATAGAGATGGTTATATACATACAGGAGCATTTCACTTACAGATGTGTCACGGGCAAGAAGCATGATGCGGCTGAATTTCTGTATTCATGGATTTTTAAAAAAATCTAATTAAATCTAAACCAAGCAGGTCTAGTAACTGAGCTGTATGTTAATTACTGCTTTTAGATCTTTACTGATCGCTGCTTTGAGCGTTTTGTTGCATCTTGCTTTAACGTGTTTACTGTTATGTGCTGCTTTAAAAGCTTTGTTGGTTGCTGGTTCATGAGTTTTACTTATTGCTGCTTTGAAATATTTACTGATTGCAGCTTTAAATTGTTTTGGTTATTGACGCTTTAGGACTGTTGGTGACTTCTGCTTTCAGATCGTTATTGATTGCTGCTTTAGGAGGTTTGATGGTTGCTGATGTACAGTAGGAGGTACAGTATGGCAGTTACTAAAATATGATGCTTATTGATCACTGCTTTTAGAAGTTTACTGATTCTGAAACATTCTATTTTTAGTTTTGATTAAATAATAATGTTTCGTTTCCTACAACTTGCGTCTTTTCACTGTAGAATTTTTCTTTTGATTTTGCTTGGGTTCTTGTACACTAAGTGTGTGTGTGTGTGTGTGTGTGTGTGTGTGTGTGTGTGTGTGTGTGTGTGTTTGGTTAGCTCACACTTATTTTCCACTGGATGCAGTTTGAAATCGCTCTACTTGCTGCTGATTGACCTGTTCTTTCCGGAGTTTACACTTTGTGTTGTTACACTTTGTGGAACACAATGTATCAGATTAAATATTAATATCTGAGTGTATAGCAATGTGTGTGTGTGTGTGTGTGTGTGTGGTGTGTGTGTGTGTGTGTGTGTGTGTGTGTGTGTGTGTGCGTGTGTGTGTAGCTGTCACACACACTTTTACTTGGCCTTGGTATATTATTGTTTGACACAACACTACTGAGTCACATGTCTGACTGCGCATGGTGAGTGTTGTTGTGTTAAATATCCTCCCTGCTCCCTAGTGCTTGTGCACTATGCAGTGCACTGTGTAGTGCACGAGTACGTTATCCAGCACGCCAGGCTGTAGTAACCGGAGATAACCGGCTGAAGGTAGCAGACTAGCTAGAACAAGCTTTTTGTTAAATGATAGTTGATTTTACTCTCTGTTGATCGCTGCTTTAAGATATTTAATGATCACTGCTTTGTTATTTAGTGATCGCTGACATAAGAGTTTTGCTGACCGCTGCTTTAAGATATTAAGTGACTGTTGTTTTACAATATTAATGATCACTGCTTTAAGATATTTCATGATTATTTATTGATCATCTAGTGATCGCTGCTTTTAGAAATTTATTGATCATTGATCTTGTATGTGTTTTGCTGATTTTTTTTTAAGCTATTAAGTGATTGCTGCTTTAAAACATTTAATTGTTGCTGCTTTAAGTTATTTTGTGATTGCTGTTATTTAGTGATCGGTGCTCTAAGAGTTTTACTGATCGCTGCTTTAAGATATTTAGTGATCACAGCTTTACAATATTTTGCTGATCGCTGCTTTAAGAGATTTGCTGATTGCTGATATTAACCTCATGTTACCTTCAAATTTACTTTTTTTTATCCTTGGGGTCAATTTGACCCCAGCAATTAAAATCTCCAGAAAATTATCAGAATTACAATTGTTACCCACGTTTATGTATAAAAGTCACTGAATATGAAGCCAAAAAAAAATTGTGTCAATCATTTATTTCGAAACTTTAAAAATTGAATGGGATCAAAATGACCCCAAAGATAATAGGAGGGTTAAGTCATGCCTGCTTTAAGTTATTTAGTGATCGCTACTATAGGAGTTTTGCTGATTGCTGCTTTAAGATATTTCGTGATCATTGCTTTGCAATATTTTGCTGATCGCTGCTTTAAGTTATCTTGTGATTGCTGCTTTAAGAGTTTTGCTGATTGCCGTTTTAAGTTATTAAGATGCATATTTCGATCATTACTTCAGCCAGGTTTCTCTTGGATAAGAAGCGGCTTTGGAGCTGCTTGTTAGTTTAAAGCCTTAATCCTCTCATTGTTTCTCGGGTGAATAGTCTCAGCCTTCCCCTTTGTCCTGTTTCTCATTTTCGCTTTTGCACTCACTCTTTCTCTCTCTCTCTCTCTGACTCTCTCTGTCTCTCTTTTCGTTTATCCTGTCCTCTCTGTAATTAGTGAGAAAGCAGACTTTTAAAGTCCCTCCCCAGCTTCCAGATCAGAGGCGGAGTCTGAGACACAATAGGGTTTAATCACTCATGTGGTCGGAGTTGAGGCAGAGCCAAGCTTCTCTTACATGAGTGAGAGTGAGATAGAGAGAAAGGGTGTGTGTGTGTGTGTGTGTGTGTGGAGTCTAGTTCACAGTGAGGCACAGCTACACGAGACAGCCGGGAAAACACTGGCACAGGGTCAAACTGCAGCTGGAAAAATCTACAGCAACCTGGGCCTTCATCATCAGCCTCATCATCCTCATCATCTGGACAGGATCATGGCTGCAGGCTTCCAGTTGTGTTGTTCTTCTTAGCGCACACTGAGTGGTGGAGTGGAAATCAGAAGGGGCAGGAGGGGCATCATGATCTCCCAGTACCCCCTGGCGTCTCTGCTCCCGTGGCCCCCGCTGCCCCTCTGCCTGGAGCTGGACACTGACGGAGGAGTGGCACTGCAGAGATACCAGCCACGATCGCCCGACAGCAGCCCTCGACACTGGGTCAGTTCTCTCATTCTGTCTGTCTGTCTGTCTGTCTATATCTAGCTAGCCATTTGTCTGTGTGTGTGTGTGTGTGTTGGGTGTGTGTGTGTAGTTTCCATCTACCTTTTCATCTAGACATTTCTTATGTCTGAGAGTCTAAGAAAATCATCAAGTGTGTAACCATGTCTCGATAAAACATGAACATCTGGTGTGTGTGTGTGTGTGTGTGTGTGTGTGTGTGTGTGTGTGTGGTGGCATTTCTATCAACCTGTTTCTTAAGACATCATTGTCTACTCATGTCATAATAATGATAGTATGTGTGTGTGTGTGTATTAACTGCTGTTAACTCCTAGACCCTATTTATCACATTTTTTCATCATGGTAAATAAGTTTAAAGCGACTAAAAGTGATTCGTTTCCATCAAAAAATAAACAAACCCATAATGTAGACAGATTGACAGACCGACAGATAGAAAGATAAATAGATAGATAGATAGCATGATGGTGTAGTAGTTAGCACTGTCGCCTTGCACCTTCAGGGTCCAGGTTCGATTCCCGTCTCAGTGTGCATGGAGTTTAATTGCCGTTCCCAAATTGGCTGTAGTGTGTGTGTGTGTGGTGTGTGTGTGTGTACACTGAGATGGATTGGCACCCTGTCCTGGGTGTACCCCGCCTTGTGCCCTAAGTCTCCTGGGATAGGCTCGAGGCCCCCGTGACCCTGAATACAGGATTAAGCGCTATAGATGATGAGTGAGTGAATAAGAGCGTCGGCCAAATGTCTATATGTAAATAGTTAGATATGAGTAGATGTGTACTGCAGATAGATAGATAAGTCGAATGTTTAATGTTGTACAAATGTACTTATTTCCTCATGTTTTGTTATCAACACAAAGAAATTTACTCTCACACACACACACACACACACACACACACACACAGTGATTTTCCATTGCATTTAAGTTGCATTGGAGTTGTGTTGTTTGCGTTATCAGAACTGGAGTGTGTTGTCTGAGTTAAAGTTCAGCTGAGTGTTGAAAACGTGAGCACTTTTAGCACATGCTAAAAAACATCCTGTTAATTTTTGACCTTCTTGCCGTTTTAAAGAGGCGACATCATCACGTTTTGTCGTGGACGCTCCAGTTCCAGGTCCAGCTCCAGTTCGTCCCAGAGGTGACGTTTCTGTGGGGTTGACGAGTTGAGTCCGGAAACACTCTTGTTCTGTGCAATTAACTCGAGTTCTTCCGCTCCGGTATGTCCTTAAAACAGCGTATCTTCATGGATCCGGCTTTGTGGATCTCACAGTGGCGGGGGATGGGGGGGCGTCGTCATGCTGGATAAGGATTTGAGCTTCTTAGCTTCGGTTTAGGGAAACTCTAACGATCTGTTTGAAGGAGAAGCACAGATTAGTGTGTAAGAGTGCAAGCTGATCGTTTTGATTCATACACATTTCCATCATTTTCTTTGGATCCTGTAAATCCGCTTGGCGACATGAAATTGAACTGAATTAGTAGTCAGGGGTGCACATACTTTTTGGCATCTAGTGAATAACGGTGTAACCCAGGCTATCATGAAGACTCGGTCTACCGCGATGAGCACGGACACTGCGGTCTCGAACAAAACGACAACAACAACGAAGCAACACTACATGAACGTGCTGTTGCTATAGCGACGATAACGATAACGAATACGTTTAACGAGCGCGTTACTGTACATAAAAATCTAGCGTTCTTTCTGATCCGTTTTGTTGTACAAGGAAAACTCATGCGCAGCTTCTGACCAGTCAGATTCATCGAAGGTTTCTCTAAGGACAGGTTTGTTTACTGTTTATGGAAGGAGTCTCCAGTGTCAGACTTTGCTTTAAGTCTCTCTAACTTGTTGCTGCGCTGCTTCATCACACGTAGCCCGTGGTTGTTGATGTTTCCTCTAACAGCATGTCGCTGAGGGTTGTGAGAGTTCCTTGGAATAGAAACACAATAAAGTGTGTGTTTTAAAGCATGTCTTTCTGAGGCTGACTCACTTCAGTCGAATCAGCAGCGTGATTTCTGGTTTATAGATAAAGCAGAAAAAAGCGGCTATTGCACCAGAGTGTGATCTCTGTGTCAGGCACAAATGGATATGATGATGCAGCAAAAGAAAGTGCACGACTGCGTGTGTGTGTAGTGTGTGTGTACGGAGGTTAATAAGGCTTGGGCCGATAGCGAGACGTGTTTGAGTTCACAACAATGCGATATTGATTCCATGCGCTTCGATTCTGTCCATTTTTGTTTTTATCAAGCTGAGTATTCTAAACCGTGATGTAGTTTCTCTGATTGAGTTTCAGCACGAGTGTATCTGGAGCTTTCCACTGACAAACTGTGAACAGATCACAACCTGTTTAAACTTTCACCAATGTGATAAAGTGACGGTGGCAAATTTGATGAGAGAGATGAAATTCCCCGGCATTTGTCTTCAGTGTGGGATTTGTGTAGATATCTGAGACTTCCATGATGCAATGCTGGAATGCTGATGATGAGTAGAGTGGAGAGAAAGAGTGAGAGATGGAGTGGGAGGTAAAGAGAGAGAGAGAAACTATTCCCGCTTCTTTCTTATCTGTGACCCGAGGCTGTGCTCTTCCTCACACTGTGCTCTCCTTCCAGCTATTGTTCTTCCAGCAAAGAGAGGACACACACACACACACACACACACACACACACACACACACACACACACACACACAGAAAACGGTGCGCTAACCTCTACTTTCCAAAAATATCGGAAAACTTAGTTACTAAGTTACAGCCTGGACGAAGCCATTACAAAACCCTGACACTGGAGACTCCTTCCATACAGTTACGGAAAACGTCACTTTAGCTGTTATTCATGTACACATGTCATTTTAACCATATACAGTTCAGTACACGATGAAACGAAACACGGTTCCTCCAGGACCAAGGTGCTACATACAACATAAATTTATAACATTTGTACAGTAAATTAACTATCTAACTAACTAAGAAACCTAATTAGCTGAGACGAAACAGATTAACATTATAAATTAACAGAAACTTTCTAAACACGTCTGCTAAAAAATACATCATCTGCTGTGAAGGTCCTCGTGAATTAACTGCTATAGAGTAGATTAGGGTTAAAACAATTTCCTGACCAATCAGTATCCAGAATCCAGCAACACTTTGGGATAGAATCTTTGCTCCACCAGACTGTGCTGTAAATCAAACCAAACATGCAGCTAAGTCAGAAACCTTTTCATTCCCTAACACTGTGATCAGTACCAGGTGATTTTTGAGGACGTTAGACGCCGTCCTATCATTGCGGGGACATTTGGTTCTCACAAAGTGCTTAAGACATGCATACACACACACACTGTATGTTTATCGGCTCTTAGGTTCTTGCTTATCAGCGTGAGTAGGTGGGAGACTCCGGGCTCTAACCTCGTCCACATAAATCTCATTTATCACCGCTCTGCCCTTCCTTTCTCTTCTTTTCGCCCAAACCGCAACCGTTAAATCATGGCTCGTACTCTTGACACGTTCACCCTCTTCATCACACACTCCTCCGCCACCTCCTGTCCTTCGTCCTCCTCCACACCCGAGTCACGCAGCCTAGCCTGCTGCCTCATAAAACCATGATTGCGCCTCCATGCCGCTTAATGACCCTGTTTTTTTTTCTCTCTCTCTCTCTCTCTCTCTCTCTCTCTCTCTCTCGTTCCTGTGACACGCACGATGCTGTCGGTTCAAAGTCCAGTCCTTAACGAAGGCATGGATCGCAATAAACCTGGATTATGCCTTTGCTGTATCTCGGCTCCAGCACAGCAGGCTGTTCTTCATGCTCCTCTGTATGCTAACAAGCCTTTATAGGAGGTCAGTGACCTCTAATAAAGAGCAACGTGGAGCAATCCAGCCAGCTCTGCAGGTCAGGAGTCAACTCCCCGGCCGCGAGCTCGTGCTCCGACTCTGAAATCTGAATTTAGGAGTTGCAGAGGAAGCATTTTTCACATCTGCAGCTCTTCCTGTTTTTCCGCAAAAAGAAAGAAGAAGTTTTTTTTTCTTTTGAAAAGTGCTGTTTTTTGTTCTCTCGCTCTCTGAGTCACCGATGAGTTTTTGATTCACTGTTTTAGTCATTTGTTCATTCATATGCTTTGGCGCGAACGTTGCCAGGATAAATTGCAAAATATTCTTACTAAAATTTAGCCAGCACATAACAATAAGTACAGATATAGTTAACAATAGATATAACGATAGTTATATAGGTATATCGATTTATAGGTATAGCTCTCAGAATGTTTGGTTAATTCATGGTGATAATTTGTTGTCTTAGCTAGTCAGCTAATTAGATTTTTGTATTAGCTAGACTTGATAAGTTATGTTGTATTACTCTGTGTAGCACCTTGGGTAAACCCAGTACATGTTGCCAATTAATGGCATTTCACATGAGCATAGACTCTCACACACTCACTTATACACTATGGGGAATTTGGAAATGCCAATTATCCTACTTTGCATGTCTTTGGACTATGGGAGGAAACCATGCACACTGACCCAAAGCTGGACTCGAACCCTTGACCCTAGACATGTGACGTGACCGGGCTCAAACCTACACCAGTCTGCTGCTTCCGTGTTCTTAGATCTTTTTGTCAGATGTTACTCTGGTATACTGAAGTGTAGTTACGACCATTTTATTTGTGTCAAAAGCTCTTATTGACAATTACATTAAGTTTATGCAAAGAGTCAGTATTTGCACCCTTCCCTTTCAAGACCTCTGCAGTTCGCCCTGGCGCGCTGTCAGTCAACTTCAGGGCCACATCCTGACTGATGGCGCAGCCCATTCTTGCATAATCAGTGCTTGGAGTTTGTCAGAATTTGTGCGTTATTGTTCGTCCGCCCGCCTCTTGAGGACTGAACACAAGTTCTCAATGGGATTAAGGTCTGGGGAGTTTCCTGGCCACGGACCCAAAATGTCGAAGTTTTGTTCCACGAGCCATTTGGGTCTTATGGTGAGGAGCTTCATCATGTGGAAAATGCCTTGTTCATCACCAAACTGTTCTAAGATGGATGGGAGAAGTTGCTCTCGAAGGATGTTCTTGTACTGTTCTTTATTCATGGCTGTGTTCTTAGTCAAACTTGGTAGTGAGAGAAGAAAATCTCATCCATAAAAAACAATAGCTTTAGTGCAATTCTAATACTTGATGAAGCAGCCAGCATTTTTATTTAATTCTCATATTGTGCAAAAAAAAAATAGTGAAATAGTAAAAGAAATTGTACTACATAAATTTTTGCATGCAAGATTTATTTCACAGCACTTCCTCTCTCATAAAAAAATCTTTTCTTTTTTTTTCTTTAATTATGTAAAGAGTTAATACAGGATAAATGGAGTGTGTATAAATATTCCCAAAGTATGACAAATGAGGAAGTATTTTGCAGCGCTGCAGCACGGCGCAGTTTCATTTCAACTTTTTAAATTTATTTAATAATCAAAACAGTTTGTGGGCTTTTTTTTTATTGCATTTCTTTAATTAAGCTTCCTCAATTTCTCTCCTCATAACAAAGCTCTCTGTGCCAAGCACATCAGCCGAATGTGTTCTTGTCTTTATACCAGAGGTGTTTACAGTCGACCTGCTGCTCAGGTGTGTCCCTGACAAAGGTGGACAAAGTACAGTCAAAGTGCATTGGAGTAAAAGAGTAAAAAAAAGTGTCAAACTCTTAAGCAGTTAAAAGAAACTGCGTAAAAGTAAAAAGAAAAATATATATATATTCCTGGGTGACTTTATAGTTTGCTAAGAAATATCATAAGGATGTCATATGGAAACGTCATAAGGAAAATATTACAATATAAATACATATAGAATTCAGTTTTCTAGTAACCTACAGTAAAGCTTAATTTCTTCTTTGGAACAAATGTTAAGGCACATTAGCAAAAAAATACAACTTGACTAGCTAGAGAATTCATGTAATTGATTTGATAAAACTAGTGAATTAAAATAATAATTGTTTTTTTTTTACTTTTCCAGATAGATTGTTTAACTATCCACTCTTCAAAACTTAGCTTACTATTGTAGCTAATTTAACTAGCCGATTCGCAACAAGTAAGCGTCTAGCTCACTTAACTAGCTAACACACTTTTACTGATTGTAAAAATGAAGCAGCTACTTGTAGCTTATTTAAAATAAATACTTTACAGATCTAGTTTAATAGGCTGATTTATAAAATGCAACTTGCTAATTTAATAAGATAATTTGCCAGCTTTAGCTAGCTAGTTGTGTTAGCTAGGTTATTTGCTGAAATTAAAATTGAACATTCTTCTTTATATTTCTTTGTGAGTTTAAAAGGCAGCCATTTTATTGATACTAAGAGGGGAAAAATAGGTAAATTTCGTCTTATGGTTTGTAACTTTTGAGTACTTCGAAGGTCAAACCTAAAATATAAGAAATAAATTTTTAAGTGTTTTTTTTTCTTCTTTTAATTGTATAAAAAAGGGGCAGTACAGATAGTATGTAGACCTGTAAGTGTTTTAATATATATTTTGATTAGTCGTGCAAAACCGTTGAACTTATGTGCGGAGGGGTACGTGGTTAGTAAACAGGTAGTAATAATAGACAGAAGTGTATCTTCATACAGCACCGCAAACTGCTCACAAAACCACAAGTGTCAGGTTTAAACACTGTGTGTGAGTGTAGACTACAGCTTAACTACAACATGATGTAAATACAGCTACAATACGTTAGAAATTCATTATATGCACACTAGGGGTGTTCAAGTCAAACCGGGACTTTTGATTGTACAGAAGACAGACTTCCTGCATTTCTCTATACAATCCCCTGATACACTAATGCACTTATCCCAGTGTTTCACTAGTGCTTGGACACCATCAAGGTAGAAAGTTTTCTCAGTACAACCAGAAACTCAGGAACGACCCAAACATGTGGAAATGAACACAGGGGGCGTGGCAATAGCTCACATTCGATAACATGCAAGTGGTGTGGTGGCGGTGGGCAGTATGAGGTCATGCAGTGTCTTGCCTTTGGTGTTTTTCCATCTCTTCCGCTCCCTGAATTCTGTATAATTCTCTATATATTCTCTCTTTCGTTCTCTCTCTCTCTCTCGCTCTCTGTTTCTGGTTTATCTGCCTGATTCGCAAAATCTCAGCTAACATGGCGAAGGTCCAACTCCATTCACTAGATAAGAGATTAAAGTGTCTGATCAGCACAGTTCGTGTGTGTGTGTCCATGTGGCACACAATATTAAGAGCCACATCCACAAGTTTGACTTAGAAAGGTGACATTGTACTTGTTAGCTTCATTCTTTTACTCCTTTAATTCAGTTTTTATGCATCATAATGAGAGACACTTGATTTTGTTGCACCTTCCGCAATGTCATTAAACAATCTATCTATCTATCTATCTATCTATCTATCTGTCTGTCTGTCTGTATGTCTGTCTATAAGAAGTTATTTCTTAGCAAAAACTTTTAAATGTCCTTTATAGAACCCTACAGCAAAGCATTTCCCTGTAGAACTGTGAAGTGCGCAACTTTTCTTTCTTTTGGCTCTGTTTCCACTTTGGCTCGTGCACGAGTATTGTTCTGCCCTCTAGTGGACACGCACAAACACACACCCTACTCCTACGCGCGCAGGCACATTTCTCGTCAGTGGTGAAAAACGATGATTGAAGGCTTATGGGAAGTGTGTGCATGTGTGTATACGTGTCTATGTGTACAAGTGTGTGTGTATGAAACAGTCAGCTGATGCTTACATGGGCTCTTCTAACCACAAGATTTCACAATGACAGAGTTTCCATTGCGCTTCTCTCTCTCTCTCTCTCTCTCTCTCTCTCTCTTTCTCTCTCTTTCTTTTTAATCACACAGACATTTTCAAAGTTTCCTTTCCAGACTCTGAAGGGGAAGATGCTTCTCCTTCGTCACTAAACCGCAGCACACACTTTCGTTTCTACTTTCCGCTTCAAGTCTGACCTGCTACGTGGTTATGGAGACGAGAGGCTTCTGTACACACTGAATGTGAGGCAGCAGAAACATTCCATCCTGTACAAGGCAGATGAGGAAGATAGGGTTTGGGAATGAAATGCAATAAATCAATCTAAATATGCATCTCTGCAAACATACTGTACAGCATTGGCTCATTTAGGAAGCATTTATTCAGTTCCTTCTCATGCAAAAGCGGGACTTTTGATAACTTTTGATTGTGCAGAATAGCAGAACCCAGTTCTGAGAGTAAAAACTCCCTTTTTTTTCTCTATATAATCCCCTGCCACACTAATGCACTTATCCCTTACCATGTGGAAATACACAATACTGCTAAAAGTATTCGCTCGCCTGCCTTCACATGCATACGAACTCGAGTAATATCCAACTGTTAATCCATAGACTCCCCGCCCCCTTTGCCCGCTATAATAGCTTCACCTCTACCGGGAAGGTTTTCCACAAGGTTTAGGAGTGTGTTTATGGGAATTTTTGACCGTTCTTCCAGAAGCACATTCGTGAGGTCGGACACTGATGTTGGACGAGAAGGCGTGGCCCGCAGTCTCCGCTCTAATTCATCCCAAAGGTGTTCTATTGGGTTGAGGCCAGGACTCAAGTTGCATGTCTTTATGGATGTGAGAATGTGATGTTGGAACAGGAAGGGGCCGTCCCCAAACTGTTCCCAAGAAGTTGAGAACATGAAAGTGCCCAAAATGTCTCGGTACGACGAAAACGTAAGGGTTCCTTTCACTGGAACTGAGGGGCGGAGTCCAACTCCTGAAAAACAACCCTGCACCAGTCCCAGCACGACTGCGCACCAGTGCACAAAGCAAAAACCAACGTGAAAGGAAAGTGGTATAGAAGATGAATAAATGAATTTCCAACCAATCAGAATCCAGAATTTAGCAGCACTCTGGTGTAACGTTGTACATTTTCAGCAGATTTTTTGCTTGACATGTTTTTTTTTCCACATTTTTTGTTATGCTGTATTTTGTAAATTAGTTTATTAATTTATTTAATGATGTTTGAATAACAAAATGGAAAATCATTAACAAAAAGCATTAAATAAGTTTTGATTAACTTTATAAATTTAATTAATTCTTTTTTTCACCGTATATCACACTTTTATTTTTTACAATAATTTTTAACTAATTAATAAATTTCCTGTAAAGGTTGTTATAGTAAGATGCACTTACACTTGATGATTTAAAAAAAAAAAAAAAAAGTAAATAAAACATGTACATTTATTTTGCACAGTTTGCTTGTGCAGCATTGCTATTGGTCTAGTTCACGGTTTTAGTTTACTATGAAATCTACAGGACGCACTGCGATGTTTAGCTTTGCATCCTGTTGCATTATTACTTGGAGCTCAGTTTCCTGGACTGTAAACCCTGACACTGTCCTCGCAACGTGTCCATGTCTATTCATATCCTTCTGTATGGCTTCCGAGGTCGTATCCACAGCACCTGCAGTCTCAAACCCCAAAAATGTAAAAAAAAAAAAACTTCCCCTTCTGCTATCTTGTTGATGTTTTTTTTTCTTTTCTTTACTTTTTAGTCAGCATGAAATCAGCCGGACGTTCTGTCCTGGTGTCACGTTAAACTCGTTGCTTTGTGACTTTGTGTTTTTCCTGACGTCCCCGCAGTGACGAGCGGCCGTCCCAGTGCAGCTGCTGCTCCGATTGCGACTCGCTGGAGTCAGGAGGCTGCAGGCAGGAAGTGGCAGATTTCCTGGAATGTGTGTGTTTCCTTCTGGTGAAGAGCAAAAACAGCAGCAGGCCGTCTCTCAGCCTGGCTACGGGGCGGCGCGTCCCCACTGCTCTGTTTTTGACATTGTGTGTGTGTGTGTGTGTGTGTGTGTGTGTGTGTGTGTGTGTGTGTGTGTGTCTGATGCTCTTTTTGTGCTGATCTTTACAATGACTGAATAACATGAGCTGACAGGGTGGTGAAATGTTTTCAGATACAAAAAGCGCATGTGTGTGTGTGTGTGTGTGTTTTCACAGTCACCTCTGTATATGTTGGAATGTATGAGATTACCAACCGGAGAGCATTAGTCAGGATGAGGTCAGGCTACAGGAATACACACACACACACACACACACACACACACACACACACATACACAGTACGCACAATAAGCACTTTTCCAGAAACTTCAGTGAACTCCAGGAATAAGCTGTAAACAGACTTATTATTATGATTATGATTATGATTATTATTATTATTATTATTATTATTATTATTATAAGTGGCAGTAATATTTAATGTGGCTTTTTCGCACACACAGCGTATTAGAAGCTTGAACAGATTGTTAAAGATTCTGATGTAATCCTGGATTTGTCTGCTTTTGCAATAAAGCGGCAGGTAAACTGAGATACCGCAGTGTCTTCAGATGGATTGTGTAAAACAGAAAACTGACTGTGTTGTGACCGAATCAGTTTCATTATCTTTAATTAGCTACACTAATATATCGCCAGTACCATTAGCAATATATTACTTTACAATAATATATCTTCACTTTACAGGCCACGCCTACAAGATATCACTGGGTTCAACTTTAACTTAGCGATTATGAGGTAGTACCTGTGTACCTTGCTAGGTGGCAGCAGTGAGACACGGCTCCCAGTCAGTCAAACAAACTCAACGATACTTTATACCAGATGTAGAACCGCGGTCCGGATCTGCCTCAAGTAACTGTTCTATCCGAGTATAATTAATATTCCAGTGATCTAGTGGGGTTTTTTTTCTCCTCAAGGTGGGCGTGGCTATGTGTGTCACTCAACAGAGCTTATTAGTGCGATAGTTTAGGGTGTATAGACAGAGTATGCAGAAGGCACAGGAGTGAAAGTACGACACAGCGCGGCTTACTCCAAGAAAAGGAAAGTAGACTATGAAGAAAACCGAACCTCCAACCATGAACGGACAGATCGCTGTATGATTATTCGGAAGTTTTTTGCATATGTTCTGAAACCTGCGTGAAGCAGGAAAACGTAGCGGCGCTATGAGATAAAACAAGAGCAAACATGTCCGCAGCAGTCTGAGGTGAGGGCGTGGAAAACACGTGAACTGAGAGCCCGGTGTGACAGAGCAACGTCTCCCAGAGTCATTTCACCTTCATGTACGGACCAGCAGCGTGCAAATGAAGATACGCTAAAGACTGATTAGACAAATACAAGAAAAACATCCATTAAAGTTCAGACTGTCCACGTGTTTAACACGGTTAATATCATTGAAATGCTATGAAAATTTGAAACTGACTATTTTTATAGATTTACAGTACAATGACTGCACATGCAGAGATCTGAACCTCAGCTCGGACCTTCTGGAATTTTCCTTCTGTGCGTCCGTGGAGAGCAGCGACACTTTACACATATAATTATACAGTATGATTGTTTCATTTATTTTAAACATTCTGTGTTCATTGGTTTTGCCCGACTGTAGGCTAACGTAAGCGTTCTGAGCGGCTTCATGCTAGGCTAGTTCAGTAGGTTTGGTCTTCAACGTTGAAACTATTTACGATAAGTCCGTTGTGCCGTCTGTACGAGCTACACGCGCAACTTGTTAGCATGAACTTATTAGCGGGTTCGACTTCCTACTGTTGTCTTCTTTACTTTTTCGAATAATGTAAACACTTTGAGTTGCTTTAGCGACGGAATAACTCCGCTCAGGTTCACACTCTTTGTGATCGCTCAGTAACCGGAGACTAGGTACTGGATCCAGTTCTGCTCTGAGACCAAAAAGTGATATCCTTTATATTGTATGTAAACAAATATTAGGACATACAGTGTCTGTGTGTGTGAACGTGTGTGTGTGTGTGTGTTTCATAGCCCTGGTGCCTGACATTTCTCCTGGCCTTGTTGTTTTGTACATGGCGATGACATCACTCCCCTCTGAGAGGGAGCAGCTGTCCCTGGAGGGGGTCTAAGGAGTGCCGACCTTTCCCAGCACCCCCCTGTGTGTGTGTGTGTGTGTGTGTGTGTGTGTGTGTGTTCTCTTTCTGAGGGTCTGGGAACAAGAGCATGGGTTTCCCCAGGGCCTCCCCAACCCTAACATGACCTTTCTGCCCCCAAACTGCCCCTTGTTGATCACTCGCTCTCACACACACACACACACACACACACACACACACACACCCAGACGTCAAGGCCGTGTGTGTTCTGCAGGGCATGCGACACTTGATGACTGGTATGACGTAGGTTATGTAAGGTAGAGTCAAGACACATTCAAGTGTGTGTGTGCGTGTGTGTGTGTGTGTGTGTGTGTGTGTGTGTGCGACATCACGTCTAGCTTGGTATGTTTCTCTGCTGAAACAATCAGATTGAACGTCAGTCTTCCTTACATTGTGTTTGATGCTTACATCATCGTGTGACACACACACACACACACACACACACACTTACAAGTAACTAAGCTTTTGAATAAGCTTTTCCACATGCACTTCCCAATTTTGCAGAGTGACAGATGTTTCTGCGTTAGCAAGCGCAGAGTTTAATCCGATTAACCAATCACATGCTTGGCTATATGACGTCACTGCGGAATTTAGATTTAATTTTTTGATTTAACGTGAATTGTTTACATGCACTAATACAATCATTAACACAATGTCAGCTAGTTAGCTAGCTAGTGACATTGATGACAGTGTTAGCATGACGCTCTGGAAGATGAATGTTGCAGAGTTGCGGCTGAGACGCTGAGACAACCGGATGAACTAAAGGACTAAAGCGCCGCTGCATCGTTCCCACTAATTAGAAATGATGAGAAGGTTAATAGTAAACTTGGACTTCCTTCTTGAAAGTCAGGAATGTCTCGATAACTGGACTTTGCTTGTTTTTTTATAGAATTACAATGAAAAAAAATCCATAAATTCTTACATTTTAATTCAGTGACCCTGAAATAAAGCTACAATTGACCCCCCGTGAAGTCGCAGTTCAGAGATCGCGGCCTCAGTTGTTCACAGATTCTTTTTTATAATCTAACTAATAACTGTTTGTTTTATGAGTTTTTTTGTGACAATATATAAATTTTCATGTGTTTTAACGCTAAACTATTAAGTAATAATTTAATAATTTTGTGACGTACATTTTAAAGTAAATTAAGCTAAATTTCCATATAAAATATAATACTGTACGTGGCTTAGGATGGTGAATTATTACCGTATTTACCCTACAGTACTGATACAAATGAAAATGACTGCGCATACCAAAAAAAAAAAAAACACACACTTGCATAGGTTACAGTTCATATGGAGGGGTAACATCTGTATTTTACACTCTAACACCGCGGGAGTCACAGCAGTACAGGACTGTACCTTTACATTCTGTTATTTTTGTTCAGGGTAATGTATCAAGTTTGAAATGAAGGTCAACTCTTTCGAGCATATTTGGGGGCATATTTAGGGTTTAAACTATAAAGATAGGCATTTATGGGTAGTTTTTTGATCACATTCAAAATTCATGTTTTTTTTCCCACAATTTGTGGGTGCTCTAGGAACAAGATTACAGGCTGGTTTCAACTGAAAAATGAAGCTGTAATAAATAGTTTTGTCTAATATTTGTATAACATAAAGCTTCTCAGATTTTTCAAGATTTTTCACCCCCTGGTGGCGGTTGGAGGTACTGAAGGGGTGTTTTTTTTTTGGTACAATGGGATGAATAGGAAGTGGGCAGAGGGACTGGGACGGGACTGAGTGTGTGTGAGTGTGTGTGAGTGAGTGAGTGAGAGTGAGAGAAGGGATTTAACGATCACATTTAATCGCTTTTTCCCCACCGGATTTCGCGGCGTAGCGACGCACTGATGCTGCAAACGTACGATGTGAGAAAACGCCACCATGAAATTCGCCTGGAAAACTAAAATGGTAAAGTTTGGACGTCTTTCTCGGAGTTTTGTGCGTTTTTTTTTTTCTTCCCCTGATGGTTTTGGGGCAGAGCGGCGGCGGATGGAGGGACGTTGGGGCGGGGGGGGAGAGAAAAGACGGGAAAGTGAAGGATAATGGAGTTCGAAAAGAGCGCGAGCTGTGCGCGAGCCGACGTGAAACATTGTTGCCAAGTGACGCGACAATGTGGCAAAAAAAAAAAAAAAATCTGTTTTATGTTTGTGTTTGTTTATTCTCCGGTTTTATTTTAAACATGGCCGCGAGCGATTAACAAACAAACAAACAAACAAACGTATTGTGCGAGTTTGGGGACCGTTATTCTCCCTCTGGTGATGAGGAAGCGATTAGAAAACACGTTAGTTACACAGTTTTATCGTGGAAACGCAACTTTATTTCACTCCTACTATTAAAACACTACGAAAAAAAAACCCGAAGTAACCATGGCAACCGCATTATTTTATTAAGCTGGCCTGGTCCGGTTTTTTTTTTTTTTAAATCAGGATTCTGACCTTTAACGGGGAAAAAAGTCTGATTAAAAAAAAAAAACACGAATTAAAAATAAATGTTCCGTTTGTGTTTGTGTTGCAGTTGCAGTGTTTTGCGTCATTTCTTCTCATGTGGCTGTTTGCGTTTTGTAAATAATTCTGTTGGTTGTTTTGTTGTTGTTCATGTAGGCTACTAGTGTTTGTGTTCTGTAAGGTTTGGAACAATACCGTGATACAGACTATCGTGATCTTGATACTAAACAAAAATCCAGTCGATATCAAACAATCCCACGTTGACATGTTTTGTTTTAAGTTATTTTAATGATTTAAGTTTGCTGTTCTTGTTTGCATGGTGTTTATAAACGGTCATAAACGATTTTAAATGTTCAACGACGCATCGAGGTGATGAGTTTTATAGGCTATTAGTAGAAAGTAATATGGATTTTTTTTTTCAAAGGCGTGCTCGAGTCACATGACCATGGAATCTTTATAATATGTGGGGTAGAAACATGACTGACCGAGAGATGAAAAGAAAACGATGCAAGCAAGCGATAAGAGATTTAGCAGTTAAAGAAGAGACGTAAAAAGTGGAGGCAGTAAAGTCGAGTTCACGCAGGACAGCAGTGGAGACAAAGGTGGAGAGAAATCACAGGATTTCCACACATTTAAATCTTCTGCAAAACTTCCAGGCGTTTTTTTGTTTATGGCAAAAAAGCAACTTTCCAAACCTAACATGTAAGTTTTATGTATGTCTGTGTTGTGTTTAGTGTATCTATACCCCCCCCCACATAAAAGATAATGTAAATGTCTTTCAATTTAAACCTGTGCTTATATATATATATATATATATTTTTTTTATAATTCTTGTTTGTTGCTACTAAGTGGATAAAGTAAACAAAACTTGGTATCAAACAAGATCAAGATACTGTATATTTTTTGTACTTGTTTTTATATATGTCTAATTCTGGATTCTGATTGGTCAGAAATTGTTAATTTCAATTCATTTTCCACATCTGAATATCTGACAAATCCCAGTTTTATATGAACGTCCTGATTTGAGTCTCTAAACTAAGAGCTTGCTTGCGACTTGGTGTTTGGATTGGCTGCTTCACATTATTTATCACCAATACTGTGATATGAAAATCGATTAATTTCACTTTAGAAATCTTAAAGTAATTCCTCTTCAAAATAAGGAATAAATTAATGAGTGTTTATCTACTAATAGCTCGAGCAGATAATCGGGATGGTTAATTGTTTGACCAGATGCTACGTTAACTGTGCAACTTTTCTAAACAGTTTGTGTCTGAACAAGAAAGAATCTCAACCTGAATATCTGCATGATTCTATGCAACAAGGGTTAAATACGTATCCAGAGCATGACTGCATGACAGTGATGTGAGCCAGGAGATCAGTTTTCCCTGGAAATTTGGCTGCTCCATGACCTTAAACATAACTTGAATTGTATAAAGATTATAAATAACAATTTGCATATAAAAAATAAACCGGCTGTTATAAAGTCCATCTCTTTAGTGTAGTAACAGTAGCTCCAAGTCTTCACACCAACACTACACTTGATTATTTTCGCGCTTTACTCCTGTAGCTGGAGGTTCCAGTGAGCATCTGGACCTGCCATAAATGATCTCTCTTATTACTTCAGGAAAGCTCTGAGCATCTGATGGCACGTTCCAGAAAAATACAATCTCGGCTTCTGATTGTTTAAGACGCTCCGAGATCTGAAAAAAAAAAATACAAGTTCTTGATACTTAGTTTAAAAAAAAATTTATTCCCAGCATCTTATATGGCGTCGGTTCTTAATTTCAGGTTGCAGTTTAAACCTCTCAGCTTATGTAAACATCAAATTACTGTTTTGTGCGCAGCGTTTGTGTTTTGTTCGAAAGCCAAGTTAATAATAGGCTGCGTTAAAAACGACACGACAGACTTTCACTGATGAATCCTTCGTACCTCACGTCAAATCCTGGAAACGGGCGACTTGCGGCGTCAACAAACACAAACGTGTTGACGGTTACATTTTTACTGTACATATATTGAGAAACATATAATTAGCTGATTTCATGTGTAAGTTTGTCTTTCACTTAAACCTGAAGGAAATCAACATGTACATCATTTGGTTTAACTTCAAATATATAATTGGTTTTTTTTTTTTTTTTTTTTTTGTGGTGTCATGGCAACCGTAAGGATCAGGAGTGCTGATTAATCGTGTCACACCACATTCTCGACTCTGATTGGTCGCAACGTGTTGATTAATTCTCCATAACAGCAGCTCAGATTCTAGCCCAGGTTCACATTAATGCACTCTTTCTATTACGCTATGGTTTCCATAGTAACAGTTGACTGACAGGGATCATGATTAATACGGTGGACACGTTTTCTATAAGGAAGAAGAAACACGGGTGATGGTGGAGTGTGAACAAGGTCTCCTGGTCTATATTACTAGAAATGCACAAAACTGTCGCGTGTAGAAATGTACCATGTATACTGAGGTGTTTATAATCACCAGGGGTCACCTGATTCCATTTGGATTGTGATTCTGTGAGTATCGCGGTTTCATAAATATACAGATTTACTGTTGAAAATTTTTTAAAGCAAATAATTCACTCCTACCACTCAGGATGCTGAATCCATTTTTATATCTTTATAATCCTAAGGTGAAATTGGTGTCTACAATCTGGCAACCCTGGTGATAGAACTCGGAGATTCAGACACACAATGAGTCAGTGGCACTACAGCATTCGTTTATATATCAAGTTTTAAATTGAAAACTAAATCAAAATGTATTTCTGTGGATTATGGTATGAGGGGGCGTGGCTTATTTAGATTTTAGGTTTAGTAGAGTTGTAGTTTGTGGCAAAATGGAATGTAGGTGATGATTCGATGATGATGATGATGATGATGATTCACGTATTGGACTTTCATTCACACAACCGGGAGCTTGAGTTGCTTTAAGGGGAAAAAACTGCTTATTGACAGAGCTGTGTGTGTGTGTGTGTGTGTGTGTGTGTGTGTGTGTGTGTGTGTGTGTGTGCGTGCTGTGGACTCAGCAGGCTCCGGGTTGTGAGCTCACTCACCTCCTGCTATTGTCCGTCAGCGCGGCCGGTGTGACTGGTTCAGCGCTGTGTTTATCTCTGAGCCGCACAGGAAACAGATGGAGAACTCAGACTCGGCACACGGTTCTGATCCGACGAGCTTCTGTTACATAAAAAACTCCATTTTACAATTGAACTGTGTGTGTGTGTGTGTGTGTGTGTGTGTGTGTGTGTGTGTGTGTGTGTGTGTGTGTCATATCTGCTCTCCAGCTCCTGTCATGTTGTTGTGTTTCCTTTTCCATCTTTTCATATTTCTCTCACACACACACACAAACACACACAAACACACACAAACACACACAAACACACACAAACACACACACACACACTGACTGATAAGGTATGAGGTCGTGGCATTTGCCCGCGAGTCTCCCGGACTACCTTGGTGTCTCTCTCTCACACACACACACACGCACACACGCGCACACACACACACACACACACACACACATGCACTGGTAGAGAAGCTTCAGTTCCGCACCGAGTTGACGCTGTCTGGACTTTTTGTGTTGATAATTTGGCCATGTTGAGGTTTCTGTAACTTTGTCTTTCCCTCTCTGTTTTCATCCCTTTTGCTCTCTCGCCTTTTTTCTCCCCCTTACACACACACACACACACACACACACACACACACAGACAGACAGACTCTCTCTGTCTCTGACTGTCCCTTTTTATCTGTCTTTTTACTCCCTGTTTTTTATCTCCCACACTCTCTCTCTCTCTCTCTCTCTCTCTCTCTCTCTCTCTGTCTCTCTCTCTTGCTTGTTTTGTTTTTCTCCCACCCCCCTCTCCCCCTTTCTCTCTCTCTCTCTTCTATGTCTTCATTGTTTTGTCTCTTTCTCTCTCTCTCTCTCTGCACTACTGGTACTGATGGTAATAAATATTTACAAAAAAAGTCAGTAAATATCTTCCACTCCACTTGTGGATGTTTGACGTACACTACGACACGGACTCGGTCCGTCCCACCGCACGCTGATCCCAACTAAAACCCTCAGAACTTCATACTGAACAGAACATTTTGGTCGTTTCGCTCCGGGTTCCTTCACGTCATTGTGTGACGCTTAAGACACCGAGGACGCTTATCCTCTAAATATCTCTTTCTCTTTCTTCATAAAGAGGCTCAGTTTTGTCCAGGAAGACGCCTTAAACATCAATCACCCCCTGTGTGTATAAAGCGGAGTGGGCGGGGCTTCTGTCATGATGATGTCGTCATCGGTTCGCAGTTTGCTCTCGTGTTGCACTTCGTCTGTTCTGACCTCCTCACTCTGCTGCATTTATTATAATTATAATAATAATAATAAAACTGTTGCATAATATATATAAATGTGTGTGTGTGTGTGTGTGTGTGTGTGTGTGTGTGTGTGTGTGTGTGTGTGTGTGTGTGCAGAGCTCAGTGCAGGACTGGGGTGAGGAGGTGGAGGAGGGGGCCGTTTACAGCGTCACACTCAAGAGGGTCCAAATCCAACAGGCGGCCAACAAAGGGGCAAGATGGCTGGGGGTAAGAGAG